>JAUZSU010027634.1:0-10523 GCA_034780255.1 Parotocinclus maculicauda | reverse complement strand
CAATTTGGAATAAAGCTGTAACGTAACAAAATGTGGAAAAAGTGAAGCGCTGTGAATACTTTCCGGATGCACTGTATGTTGTCCGATTTCAATCTTCCAATTTTTGGTCTTTGCAGCAAACAACAAAACACTGTAACTTGTGTGACTTGCCTGTAGCCATAGTGCTCAGTGTCTTATTCAGGTATGCTCTTATTCACTCGTAGCATGCTCGTAAAACAGTAGTCAAAATGGATTTTTCAACTAAAGAGTGGATGGGACTGTAGTGGGGGTTGACCTGTGAGGGGTGACACCCCTTGATGTGATGTAACAATAAGGGAAAATTCGAAATTACTCATAGAAGCATATGATTTTTGACATCAAAATCTTTTGACCAACTGACAGAAAATGCATGGATGTTTTTTTTGCTCCTGTAGGGTTTAAAGAAGCAGTAAAAGCTCAAGTGGAAATACAAAAGCAGGTTTTGCATGTCATGTCCCCATTAAGTGTTCTTTATACGCAATGACATTACCTGCTTTAAGATGAGATTTGCTCCGAGCACACAGGATGGCATTAAACTTGGACTCATCTGTGCCCAGTTTGTTTTCTCCAGCCTGATAGAGGGTCTAAAGTAGAAAACAGTATATATGTAGCAGGATGCTTCAGAGCAATGGATTGTGTTGATAGTAATAAAATGTAATTACCTGAGCATCTTGTTTGGCTAATGATATATCCACAGTCTCTCTTTCATCACGATTGCCCTTGAGATAGAGAGCATAACATTACAACTGATGTCAAAAATATTTCAGTAATTTATGTTTTGGGAACATTTATACATTTTATATATATTTTTAAGTCTTAAACAGACTTTGTTTGTTTGGATTTTTTAACTAAAAAATGAACTAGTAATTAATTGCATCATTGTTGACTATTCAAGAGTATACTGACAACTTATAATAAACAACAGTCCAGACTGTACCTGAGCTAGAGAGATCAGCAGTCTGCGAAAGTGTCCTGAAGTGTCTCCACTGATGGCATCCTCCAGTGATTTTTTGTTCTCTGTAAAACCATTTGGACATCATTAATTTTAGACTCAACAATTAAATGTAGTTATCCAGCGGATGTGGTACAGTATGAAAACAAACCTGCTTTATAGATTTGATTGATTTCTCTGATCTCTGCATTGGTGCGAGAAGACAGAATCTCAATCAGACATGCCTCATCCGTTCCTGCTCCCTGTCCAATGATAAAGTTGAGGGTTAAATGCTGAAATGTGCACTCACATTCTTCATAAACTTGGATGATAATGTCTTAGGAACAGAGACGTCTGTATTTTGCCAGACGTGTGAGCTGACGCAATATAAAATATGTTTCATATGATTTGTAAAAGGAATGCACGGGATAATTATAAATGATAGTGAGTCTACATAATAGTCAATCTGCAGTTGGCCAGTAACATTTTATTTGGGAAGCAGTGGCTTATTTCTGGCAATTTTGCTATGCACACTTTTGTTGTTCAGTGTTGTCCTGATGCTGGACTAATGAACATTAATTTAGAAGCAGAGGCCTTCAGTTGCTTAAGAAGTTACTATGGTATGCCTTGCTTTTGCAGTGATCACTATTGGTTAAGCACTCTTGGGGAGATCTAGAATTTCCTCCATTACAACTTAACTAATCGTGGATTGGTGAAACTTTAGAGATGATTTTGTAACATTTACTAGCCCGATGAGCACCAACACCGTTCATCAGACTTTTTTCTTATAAATCTTGTTTGTTTGTGCCAGGACACACTTACACAAATGTGTTAAAAAATATGTTCTTTAAATGCAACAGTGTTTTCACTCACACTTGATTATCATTCCCTGACCCGGGTTTCACCTTCAAAATAATGACTATTCATAGAGTTTCACATACTTTAACAACTCACAGATATGTAATATTTGGTGGTTTTCTTCAATAAATTATATTGGAGAAATTACATATGGCTTCATTTCTTGGATTCAATTTTTTTTTGTTTTTCTATTTTTTATCTTATCAAAATTCTAAATTGTTATTTAATGACATGCAGCAGTTGTTAAATTTACAAACCTTAATGGCATCTTTCAGTTCAGATGCATCAAACTGAGCAGGAGTCTTCAACATAGCCAAAACAAGCTTTTCAAAGTTCCCAGAAAGCTCAGACTTCAAGTCCTTAACCAAGTCCTGAAAAAAAACATGAAGATGATCATTTATTTTTAGGGTTGTGCTGAGCTGTTGAACCCCTTCCAATACATTGAAAGGGAAAAATATTTTTTTCCATATAACAACTGTCTAATCCAAGTTTTTTTTTATCTTAAAATTAGATGTTTAAAATGTTCATATGATATGGAAAACTTCAGCATTACCTTTCCATATGCAGTTTTGAAAGAAATCAACAGTGGCACACGCTGCCTGCAGGAGCGACTTCCAAGCAGATTAATTATAGCTTGTTCATCAGTACCTGTTGAAACATGACATATTAACCTCAACCTTCATACTTTCATGCACACAATGGTAAAGGTAGAGCCATTGAATAATCAACTGTATGTTGAATATTCTCTTTGGTGACAGTAAATAATATAGACTATATTACAGTGTGCACTGATTGTTGTATTTAAAGAACAGGGATTATCAAAGTCTGATATTTACGGGATGTTTGTGGAAGTGTACCATGGCATGATCAAAGGAGATTTCTGTGGATCTCAGAAAGAATTGTTGAAGCTAATCAGGTTAGAAACAGTTACAAATTTTCCCTAAAGAGTTTGGATTCTACTAGTTTAAAATCAAACAGATTGTGTACAAATGGGGAGAATTTAACACCATTCTTAACCTTTACTGTACTAAAACTTTTCAGTTTTGAGAACATCAGGCAGAGGCCTTTTGCTGGTTCTCAAAGTCTGGTCTAAACACTGTGAAGCAGGGTTTTAGTTTTATGGAGATAAAATCTGGAATAGCCTCCCTGAAGATGTTATGCTGGCCTCAACACTCACAATGTTTAAGTCCAGGTTTAAAACTGTTCTGTTTACCTGTGCACATAACACCTGATTATGATTTTATCTACACTCTTTGTTTTTTATTATTTTATTAATTGCTTTAATTAATAAACTGCTTCTGAAGGTTAAAGTTTTATTCTTATTGATTGTGTTTTAATTGCACTTTCAATTGCCCCGTATATGAATGGTGCTATACAAATAAACTTGCCATGCCTTGCCAGTCATGAAGCTGAACCTGAAATTTGTCATGAATCACATCAATAAAGTTGCCATCAAGTTTATCCTTAAAGTTGCCAAGTAGACCAGTGGGTCACTAGAATATCATAACATGCAGTTTGCAAGGCTTAAGCATTTAATTAAAAATATAGGAAATTGAGATTTCCAAATTTTTTAAGAATAATTAACAGTGTAAATATTTAGTTGTAGTTATAGCTGCCTGGGTTAGGTGGGTCATATCACATACTGAAAGCAAAGGTTCACATACCTTTGCCACATACAGTACAATACTGCATATTTTTTTTCTTAAAAATCACTGAACTTGCAGGACTTGTGTGCCTATTTATGTTTGAAGTCGCATTTATACAGGCAAAAAAAATTCTAAAGCTTTCACAAACTTTTAAGCACCACTAAGTATAAAGCTTTCTCTGGCTGCTAATTGACTAAAATTATCTTACACTGGCATGTTGACATCAGCTTCAGGTGTTCATATATATAATATAACCCTTTTTTAAATTCTAATCCTTTACAATTTTCTGTATAAATATGACCTGAAACCTCATCAGATTTTCACACCTAAAAGTATATAAAGAGAACCCAGTTAAATAAATGAGACAAAAAGATTATACTTGCTCATTTATTTATTGAGGAAAATGATCCAATATTACATATTTGTGAGTGGCAAAATAATGTGAACATCTAGAATTAGCCGTTCATTTGAAGGTGAAATTAGAGTCAGGTGTTTTTAATCAATGGGATGGCAGTCAGGTGTGAGTGGGCAGCCTTTTCTTTATATAAAAACAGGGATCTATCAAAATCTGTTCTTCAGAGCAGAGTCAGAAGGCAATTGGAAGAATGTTTTGTGGACAGATAAGTCAAAAATAGAACCTTTAAATGAAGTGTTACGTTTGGAGAAAGGAAAATACTACATTCCTACATAAGAACCTTATCCCATTTGTGAAGCATGGTGGTGGTAGTATCATGGTTTGGGCCAGTTTTGCTGCATTTGGGCCAGGACGCCTTGCCATCATTGATGGTACAATTAATTATGAATTATATCAGAGAATTCTAAAGGAAAATGTCAGGACGTCTGCCCATGAACTGAATCTCAAGAGAAGGTTGGTCATGTAGCAAGATAACGACCCTAAGCACATAATAAATATATATGTGTGTGTGTGTGTGTGTGTGTGTGTGTGTGTGTGTGTGTGTGTGTGTGTGTGTGAATATTTACCAAAGCCTTTCATGGCCTTCCGAAGAACTTCCACATCCTTTAATGGGTCTGCTCCAGGAAAATCTGTGATGGTTCCTCTGAATCCACGCTAAATGTATGGTAAGGCAAGGTTTATTAAAAAAATAATAGGAATATGTGTGGGAAAGTATGACAATTTTACAAAATATCTATATAACAAACCATTTGTCAATGATAGATACAGAACATTTTTTAAATTGTGTATACTTACATTGATAGGGGGAACTGCTGGAGCACCACCTCCATATGAGGGCATGGACGGATTGGGAGCTGGAACATTTGGGTATGCAGGCATCGAAGGAGTAGGTGTTGGGCCTTGTGAAAAGCCTGGCATGGACGGATTGGGTGAAGGGGTTTGTTGTGGGTAGCCTGGCATGGATGGATTGGGTGAAGGGGCTTGTGGGTACCCAGGCATGGGTGGATTGGGTGATGGAGTTTGTGGGTAGCCTGACATTGGCTGACCTGGAGCTGGCCCTCCTGGATAGCCCATCCCTGGTCCCTGGGGCATGACTCCTCCTGGCTGAGGGCACAAGCCAAAGGGTTGCTGGTTAGGCAAGGGTGCAGGACCCCCACTAGGTGCTTGAGGGAACATGGATGGATTGGAATTAAATCCACCCATGGTAGCAGAAATCTGATTAGCCTGTGATAAAAGGAATTAAAGCAAATAAAAACTGTACATAACAATGGGAAATCAGGACAATTCACATGCTAACAGTGGGATTATGCTAATAGCATTATGGAATGGGTAGCATTCCATAGGAATTTATTTTCTGTGTTTAGTGGTTTCTCATTTAGTGTTTTGTAAATGTTTTGTAAATAAAACCCCTGTACAATACACTCCAGTTCAACTAAAGTAGATAGACCTGTTCAAATTCTTATTAATGCAAATATTTAAAAAGCCAATCACATGGCAGCAAGTCAATGCATTTAGATTTGTATATAGAAATCGGAGAAGCAAAGTGACTCAAGTGATTTTGAATGAAGCATGTTTGTTGGTGCTAGATGGGCTGGTTTTTAGAAACTTCTGGTGTATTAAAATTTTTAAACTTTAGGGTTTGAATTGGAAGAATGGTCCGAAAATATAGACCAAATACCAGTGGAGAGAACGGTAGTTCTCTTGTGGAAAATGTTCTGCTGATGCCAGAAATCAGAGGAGAAAAGCCAGGCTGCTTTGAGCTGTTACGACTTATTAAATTTCAACTTTATGAGAGGAATCCAATAATAAACATGGAAGTCATATGGCAGGAGTGATGGGTAATGTAGCGAGGAAAAGCAACAATAACCATTTTGTTTTTCATGTTGAATACATTCTTCAGTAAATTATATGAAATACTGAATACTTTTATTAAAATAAGCTTTATGGGAACTTGAGTGTTTGAGAGCTGGATTTGTTGGCTCTATACATAGGCATCTTAAGCCGTGCTACACAAAATACTATTGAATGTTTGCCAACAATGCCATCTAATTAGTAAGGTAGACTTTGAAATGTGAAGTTAGAGCTGTGTATTCAGTAAAGACAGGAGTATTTTGTAATTTACAGTATTAATTGCAGCCTAAAAGTCATTAGGAAGAGCAATCTTAGGATGTTAATAAAGCATGAGGAAGTCTGGTTGGTAGGCTCACTGAGATTATATTTGAATAGAAAAGTCTGAAGTTAAGTAGCAAGGGTTTAGAGATTGGGCTTCTTAAAGATAGGTCTTACTTGCATGGTTAAGGGCAAATGAGACAGGAAATACACATATACATACATCTATTTCACAACAAAATGTTATTTAAGCACAAGAATACACTTTTAATATACTTAATACACTGCTCACAGAAATTGGGGGATATTTAATTTGGGGAAATTTAATTTTTAAATAACCCCTAATTACTGTGAGCAGTGTATATTAAGTATTTTAAATATACATTGCTCACAAAAATTAGGGGATATTTCAAACTAAATATTAAGGTATTAAAAAAGAAGCATTTAATTTTACTTAATTAAACAAGATAATCAGAAAAGCAAAAGAAAAATCAAAGAAAGTTGTTTTATTACACAAATGAGAAATTTGTTTAACTCAAGTAGCAAGTGACATGGGGGTTAAAAGAAGCATGTCAAACAGAATAAGAGTGCCACTCATTGACTGTTCAGTAGGTTTTATGCTCACCCAAGACCGCCAAAACACACTTACAGGGATGGGGCATGGACAGGATTAGATTGTCTAGCAGATCTTGGGAGATCTTATTCGTATTCACTTTGAAATATCCCCTAATTTGTGTGAGAAGTGTACTATACTACTACACTAATATACTTGTATAATACATACTGAAAAGTATTTTTTTTTGCATTACTATATATTCCTATTAATACGACTGTGAAAGGCAATACACAATTGTGCATTTCTGCAAAGTAATATGTGCATATGTAAATGAACATAATGAAGTTTTTCTTTTCGTCACTTTAGTCATTTTTCTTACTTTACTTCATAGCTCAAAGAACTGAAGCTGGTTGAATGTATGCATGCTGCAGAATTATTTTAAGCCATGTATAATTGTTTGTAATCGTTGTTTAAAAGTTGTTGTTTTTTTTATTCTCAAAACTTGAGCATATAAAATGTCCATAGGGCCATTCACAGCTACAAATATGGCAATGACCATGAAAGTCCACTGTACATCACAAATCTTATACAAGTAATATTTGTATTGCTTTACATTACGAACTTACCATGGCAGGCAAGTTGCTGGGATTAAATCCAGGCATTCCAGGAGCACCAGGAGCTCCCCAGCCACCTGCAAATACAGGACAGAAAGTGAAAAATTATATTACTGTCCATGTACAAAAAACAAACTGTCATACAGAAACCAGTACACTTACTTACAGTTCATATCACAGTTATTCATCACAGCTGCAGATTTTACCACTCAGTCGATGTCTAGTCACTTAATCTCACAAAAACTTACTTTTATACCTTGCATCACTCACATGACCCACATTTGTTTAAGCCAACTAACATCTACATATGGTCAACCTTTAATCTGCATCTTAAAACCACAAACACAGGCACATATCTTCATGACAAAGGCCTATGCCTACCACATTCTTTATACTATTTCTATTACAAAAAACTACAAACAACCAAAAGGCTTTACAGCTAGCACAGTCTGTGATCATTTTGACAAGTCTCTGAAGAGTTTTGGTCCATTTCTTATTACTCATTCTATGCCAAGATACACAACAAATCACACACAATAATAGGAATCCTGATTGAAACAGAATGTACTCCTGGGCCCTGCAATGCTGATCGGTGCAGTCGCACATCTGCCTTTGCCCAGTGATTTTCGGGATTGGCTCTGGACCCCCAAGCCCAGTGAATTGCCAGCAAAGCTATAATAATACTGAAATAAGAAGTATTAAAATTGTTTTGCTGGCAACAATCTTACAGGATTAAACAAGTTAGGTTAAGACACCAAATGTATCATACACTGATTACTTTGTCAAAGAAATACATTACAAAAAACCCTTGACACAGGAACTGACACTTGGAAACACTGAGTAGGGAGCAATGTATATGCTTCCTTAAAATAGAGGTTGTTATGAAACACACAAGAGCCTAAATAAATCCATATGAAATCTAATGTTTACACCCTGGTCTATAGGGCAGCCATTTTCTAACCTACAATCTAGTGACTCATTCTCTAACAGAGGTTTCCATTCATGAGCTGCTCTATTTACATACAACACCACCACGTAAGCATTCCAGTTTTAGCTTAAGCTCTCAGCAATGACATACCTGAGGGCAGGGGAGGGTAGGCTGCTGGCTGGCCTGGGTAGGCACCAGGCTGTGGTGGATAGCCACCTGCTTGTGGAGGATAACCCCCGGCTTGTGGAGGATAACCCCCTGCTTGGGGAGGGTATCCCCCAGCCTGTGGAGGGTAACCGCCTGGCTGTGGAGGGTAACCGCCTGGCTGAGGAGGGTAGCCACCAGACTGAGGAGGGTAACCAGGATAACTCATTTTTTATTCTAGAAGAGAGCAAAAGGTGTTAATGTTAACTGAAAACTTGCATTTGACACATGAACAAAACAAAGGAAGGAAGTAGGTTTGTTTAAATCAGATATTTATGATCTAATCGACTTCATATGGATACATTTTATTCAGAATGACACAAATGTATACTAACAATGTTGTAATGTAATTACATGTGACTTATACACTAATGCTAGAAATGTAGTCTCATTTACAGTGTACTTTAAAAATAAATACAGACAGAACGGAAAATGTCAAAATTAAATATTGATTATTTTACGGCATTCTTTGTGTTGACTATTTTCCATCTGTACTTGTGTCCATTGAACATTTTGAAACAATTGGTACACTTCTACCATAATAATATCACATATTGGCCTAGCCCAAACAATCTTAGTTCCATTGTAAATATCAAGGTAGGGCGAGTGCAGTCTTGTCTTAAGCCTCCCAGTGTTTAATTCTAAGGACTTGCATTGGTTCACTCCCCTTTCAAAATACTTCTCAAACCAGAGTGAAGTACAGCACCTGAAAGCAAGTTTAACCAAGTTCAGACAGTTCAAACAGTATATAACACCCATGTTGTTTAGAAATATATTTTTTAATTCTCAGTGATTAAAAGTACTAACAGACAAGAACACCATATTGAACCAATCACACATTAACACAAGTTACTAAGAGTCTCTGTCTTGTTAACTGGTCACAGTTTAAAGAAAAATCTGCATCAGGCATTGGAGCACAAGGAACTAACATCAATGCTTTGTGGCACAAGCACAGTAATTTAAAAATAAATAATAATTCACCTTTTGATTGGTAGTGTACACAACACCTTGCACCTGTCATGCATGTCAATATGATATGCTGATATATGCCACTTGTACAGTTATACATACTGCTGTCAGTACAGTTGTATATGTAATTTTCACAAAAGAAAGAAAATAATTAATGCCAAAAGACACTCATGAACACCTATAAACATGAAACATTCACTTGTCAAAATAAAAATATATAAATAAAATGAAGTCATACAGTATTTTAAAACTGTGAGTCACATGCATAACAACAACCTACTTGAAGGAATGGTTTAACCAAAAATACAGTAGAAGTCCAGAGACTAAAAAATGTTCAATTAGAAACAAAACGCTATGCTTTCTCTACATTTGGTTTACTTAACAATATTAGGAGTGTAACGATACACAAAAGAAATTCCTTTTTTATTTTGGAAATGTAAACAGGACGAAACAATGCACATTTCTTGTATAAGCTTTTATGCAAAAGCAAAAACAACTTTACACCCCAGCATTTAAAATAAAACTAAACTATATACAGAGGTTTAAAATTTCAAACAAATGTATAATTGTAGTGTCACCATATCTTAAATAACCAAGTGAAAACGTTCTGCTTTTATTGCTGAAGAAAAACAATTAAAAACTACTTTTCTTGTGTAAAAAACAGAATCTTTAGTCTGTGAGCATGATGTATGCTTGCATTAGATATGATTAATATGCATTAGAAGTATTTATTTTAGATAATTATTTAATAAACATTTCAAATGACCATCAGCTTCAGACGCCTTAGGACAAAAGGATGAAGCGTCAGAGCTCTATTTTGGCAGCCAGGTGACTTAATAAACGCTCTTATCTTTAAACAGCCTGCCTCTTATTTAATGGTAGTTTTAGTTTTAGTTGAACGGTATTTTGAGACTGTATGATATTTGAGGATGAGAGGATTTGTCTGCCAAGAGGAATGCAAATCTTTTGATTTTTTTTCTGAGTAATTAAATAGGGATGTTGGCTAAATGTTATAAATGTAAACATGGAGGTCTTAAGGAAATGAGTGGGGTACTGTTCAAAGTGTATACACTTCAGCACAGTTCGGTCTATTCTAGCCACACAAACTGTAATCAGGAACAGCCGAGGAAACATACAAAATATGCTTGTGGTTGCTTTGCAATTCACAGCCACGGTAACCTAGTATTTAAATAATGATGACAGACCAGAAGGTTCAAGGTTCAGTCCCATCTCCGCCAAGCTACCATTGCAGGGTCTTTGGGCAAGGCCCTACGT
>JAUZSU010027613.1:0-10523 GCA_034780255.1 Parotocinclus maculicauda | reverse complement strand
ACTGGCTGACAGCTTATCTCTGACATGGCTTTGCAGGGTAACAGCTTTGAAGACAAAACAGCACAAACTAAGTTAAGAGATCATCCATGAATCAGATGAGAAACACGTGTGAGTCTGCAGAGCATGTTGACACACATTCTACATCATAGTTATCCATGCATACAATTCACTTTGTGCTTTAACACCAACAAGTCCAGCAAGACCAAGGATAGGCCAGGTCTTACAAAAATCTTGAACACAATCTCCACGCTCTGCCTCACCTCCAGCAGGTCGCCACACACACACACACACACACACAGCAGGATTAATTTCAGGTGCAAGGTCCTATTTGACTTGGATGGGCCCCAGTGCCAGAACAAAGTGTTTCTGTCCGCACTCGGCCCAGTTAACAGCTTTTTCATGAAAAGCTGCCATTCTAAGATGTCAATCAGGCCCCTGCTCTCCTCTCACTATCCCTCATGACCCACCGTGGATCTAACCAGCTGCAGGCTCTGAAAACACACTTCCCAGAGAGAGATGAAAACACAAAAGATATTTGAATGGAGGATCCCTTTACATACCTCCCAACCCTTTGCCTCCTACGTAACCAGAGACCTGCGTTTTCAGCAAAACATGAAAGCCCTAAAAGCAAGAGAGCAGAAAACAGCTCAGCTCATCCTGACCCAGGTTAGAGAGACAGCATGGACAGGGCTGAGTTAGGAGGAGCAACTTGACTACCATTAACACAGGCCAGTCCCCCCCTTCACCCCCAAGTCCCCCAAATCCTGAAGCCGCATATTTATTAAGACAGCAAACACCCAGCTTACATACACAGCAATTAGTTTCCCGACAAGGCCTCTACTGATTATTGACTAATTGCCAGACTGGGATTCCTTGAGCTGACACTTTCTACAACTCTTTTTATCCTGCAATTCATTTGGACCAAACAGCTGCCCATACAAATTGTTTCAGTTAAATATTTTTTAATTGCCTATTCAAATTAAAATAATGTAAAGAAATGTTTATGTCAATAATTGAGAAAGTGAAATGCTTTCAAAAATGATTAAGACAAGCAATAAAAAAAAATAAAACAAGCAAACTTTAGTAAAAGAGCCATACATGGAGAGAGTTCATTCATGTTTTCTTGTTGAAAGATACAAGATCACATAAGCTGAGCATCTACACTGGGTGTCAAACACAAAACAATGTATTTTATTGTTACTTTTTAGTGAAGTGACTCTACAGACTAGCCAATCTGACACCCAATTCGGTGAACTTCAAGTCAGCTACTGCTTCAGTTCCAGCTTTTGAGTAAGGAACAAAACATGCACGCCAGTAAATAAAAGAGAAGGCACCAGCCAAAGAAATTCTAACATTTAAACAGCTAATGAGAGAACAAAAAAGACTATTATTACTGCAATTATTTTATGACAATACACATTTAAAAATGACCAGATAATGAGTTCTAGCCACAAGTAACTAACTTTCGGAATGCTGAATGCTGCCATCAATAGTTGAACATACCTGACATAGAAAATAAATTAAAAAGCAACCAACTTACTTTCCTTACTGTGACAACTTATAGAAGGATTCTGAAATACCTTGCAAACCTGCATGATGGAAAAACCAGCAATGCACTAAGCCAGAAATATCAAGGGAGCTTCTCCTAGTGAATGAGATGATGGAAGAGAACAGGCTGTCAAATATAACTTATTAAAATGGGTGGGAATCGATAGGCACATCACGATTTAATAGCAATTATGAAGACAGCGATTTGATTATCAATCGACTATTGATGATTCACTGCGTCAAATTTTTTTTTCCTATAGAGGATTTCATGACTTCGGTTTTGGTTTATCATTGTACATTGTGGGGAACAGTAATGCTGGTCTTAAACCAAATGACTTTTCAAAAATTCATGGAGAACAATTTCCTATGTTCAAAAAAAAAAAATCATAGGTCTTGCTAGAGACTCTTACGTCGTCATGATCGTTTGGTGTAACGTGGTCAGGATCGCTGCCTCATTTTGATGGTCCGTTTAAATTAATTGTCTTTAGTCGTTAATAACTGCCTGTAAGTCTTGGTTCAAGAAAACAGTCATGTGAACATTGTTGACATCCAACAGGGGAGCTTTTTAGCACCAAATGGGAAATTCCATATGTATCTGGATGGTTAAAAGGTGATTTGTCCAGAAGGTGCAGACCTACAGAGATACAACTAAACAATAGGAACGCTACATTTCCTTGTGCTACATTTATTTCTAAATGGATTTGTGCCAGTTTTGGATATTTCCAGAATTATATGCAAATTACTGCACTTCAAAATGTCAATAAAATTCAATGTGAAATGTCAAATACAAGCATTTAAATAACAATGTAACGCTGTATAAAAATATAATGAAATGTGGTGTTTTCATTTGATCTTAAGATAAAATTACAATACCCAAGAAGCCACTTTGTTTATTTTACAGCCTGTGTGGCTGTTTTTTATGTACTAATTTATTTATTTTGTTTTTTAGGTATGGGTTTTTAAAAGTTTAGAAATCTCCAAAAGAATCCAGTGGTAAAATCATAGTCTGTTACTAAAAACTCTGTCACTTGTCTTTAAGAGACAAGACCATGGCTCTAAAGCCGCATAGAGCAAAAACCTTGTTTCTCAGCATGACTGAATATGCACGCTCTTTCTTAGTTCAATAGAAGCTCAGACCACATATACTGCTCACAAGAATTAAGGGACATTCCATTATTTCACTAATGTTTATATTAGTGAGTGGTGTGTATTTATACACACGCACACGCACACAGGTATGTATACACATGACATTTAATTAATTGATTATTGACTTTTGTGGATCAATGCCGAACCATCCACATCAGATCTGAGAATAGAGTCCCTCCAGCCCTACTTATTAAAAATGCATTTCTGCAAATGCAGTTCTGCTGTTTGTCCATGAGGCATCAGTACCTGTGAATGCCCAGTGACATCAAAACTGTTCCCTACATTCTACATATGACATCATATGATCATTATTAGCCTATAGGGAACAGTTTGAGAGTATAAATTATTTCAGACACCCCCTTATTGTTATTCTCCCTTACATTTACTCTGGCTTTTCTCATCACTGTGTGACAGCAATTGTGTCATTAAATGACACTGGTGGCTTAACAATATAAGGTACATGAGATAACATTCTTAAAGAATATCTATTTTGCATGCATGAAGTACTGTAGCTCTGGTAATCTACTGCGTTTTGTTTGTAGTGTTAACACTATGTCTCTGCAGTCCTCCAGCAAAACCGTCTCACTGTAATGTGTGACGCAGAAAGCAAGATTAGACATGAATACAATTATGAGATTAAATAAATAAAAACAAGATGCTATGTTATTATTTAAAAGCATACATTGACCATTCATATGACTGTGTGGTGCTTTTAACAAAGAAATTATTTAATGTTACAAAACAAAATGATTAAACACGATTCAACATTTTAACTGTTTGACATGACATTACATTTGGATTACTTCCACACATTTATTATCATGGTTCATAGTCCAATAAACAGAAGGACTTAAGGACCTAATGAAAACTGAAATTGTTCGCCTGGTTTCTGACCACTGACTCAACCTACAGAGCTTGTACTATCACAGCAAGAAGGGATAAAACATTAAGCTACTTAATACAAGGTTTCAGCTCCAGATGCATAACAGCACAACATAAAAAAAGAAAAAAAAGTTAATAGCCCTCCAAGAAATGATAATCAGTTAATGATGAAACCATTCGTATAAAACAAGGAAGGTGAAAAACAGGCTCACGCTGTTCACTTTCCCACGCTGCACTAAGCAACGGCTATCCATCAACATCATAATCAGTCAACTTACTGTCAATCAGCTCCCTTTGCTCATTTCCTTCTTTTCCCTTGGGGGAACAGATTTTAACGGGGAACAAATCACAAAGACACCCTCAGAAAAAGGAAACTGACATTACCTGTTCAGCTCACCTGAGTTATTTTTCTAGGAGCAAAACCTGCCTCAACATTCACACAACGGCACAAGGAATTTTCTTTTACGATCATACAGCTTTTATAAGCTGATCCATTTTAGATCATTCAACAGCTTCACACAAGGCTGTGACAACACTCTTCGTAATTTCCCTATTACAGTGATTTACAACTTATTCAATCAGCAAATCTGGAATATGTCAAAATAGCAAATTAAAAATAGCTAAATAAATCAATAACAATTAGTTATATGATACAAGTTAAGTTGTGTTTAATATCCTGGACTCTTACATGTAGTTAAGTGACCATAAAAGAAAGTAGCTTCTGTAAGAGTGACAGTTGCATTAATGTCTGGTGTTGTATGTGCGGTTTATCCACACAGCTGGCTATAATGGTAAAATGTGCCCTCTGAGACATTTAAGAGGCATGGGTAATCCAAATACACCACTCTGCCTATCTCTCAGTGACTGACAGCTCGCTCACCTTGTAACCCAAAATAGAGGAGGAACCACCTCAGAGTAACTGACAGACCAGGAAAATTACAGAAGTAAACATATATGGTAGAGGCCAACAAGTATCAATTCCAAAATTAAGTGATTTACAAAAATAAAAGCTTACAAGCATTTGATGGTTGTTTAAGGAGCATAAAATGGCATATAAATATCAAAGTATTCACTCAGCTGAAATATGTTCCTACCATTTGCACAACTTACTACAGACTTCTTAGTTGCCACCTTCCATCATTTACGTTGGCTCTAATGCAATATTTAATGGCAACTTGAAGATGTTACCACAAGAAGTATGATTTTATATACTAAACAGATAAATATTCTACACTGATCTACACTGCAAGCGTACACACATCCGTCCTCATCACTCAGCATGTCAGTGCAGGGAAAAGGCAGCTCGTGTTGCTTTCTCCTTTCCCAGATCATGTGGCAAGGTAAACAAACGCTGAGTGCTGACAGATGTGTGCGCGACAGAACACACTTTTGATAGAGAACAACATTCTCTTGTGGGATGATGAGGTGACACTGGTGCTCCTCTACCACCAACAGAATGCACGCAGTAGGTGTGCATAAGTGAGCAAGACTCCCTGGGGGAGTTTACCACCTATTGCCAGGGGGCACAGCAAGGCAAAGGCAATTTTGAGAAAATGTGTTGTACACTGAAAGCTGCTACATATTGTATGTCACAATAATTTTTGTCATACTTCCTGACTTACTTGATCTACCTGATCTACCTCACTAATTAGATTAGAGGTCAAAGTAAAAATCTGTTTCTGGTGAGTTTACATAACATAACATAAATTTGCATTTTCTATGGTATAGAGTGATTTTTGTAAATAAAAATGTTGAACTTTTCATTTGTCCAACCCAAAGGTTTTGCACTCAGCTATAAATAGTGACTTCACTGTTCCCTATTCAAATTATTTACGTCCATTGTTGAAACCATTTCATAAGTCTTCACTTTCCTTAATACAAATGCAAATTAAAATGACCATATGTTGAAGGAAAGGTCTTTCTTTTTTTTACAGTATTTAATCATATTCAATCTATTGTATGAGGCTACATTCACATATTCAGGCTCAAGTGATTCCAGTCTGATTTATTGGAATTAAATGTGACACTGATATCTTCCCCATCCAATTTTGTGAACACACAACTTCAATAAATATTCAATACATATTGTATGTCACTTATAATAATTCCAGAGTAAATGAAATTTGTTTTGTCAGGGTTCAACAATAATGATTGCTCGAATGCCCGGGGGCAGCAAAACGCAGCACGCAAGGCAAGTAACTGTTGAGGGGTGCACAATGTAAAGACAGAACAATGTAAGAGAGGCCAAAGACAATTCACTTGAACCCCTTTCACGTAAAAATTATGGCTTTATACATTAGTGCAAGTCAGTCAAAACAGACCAATGATTTTCTTTAAAATAAATTCATATTTATATGATTTATAAAGCTTCATTCCCAGTAATTTTTTATTACACAAATGAAAGAGTAATACCTTTAAAAAAGGACCCATTGTGCATGAAATTATTCCTATCCTTATACATAAAGTGACAATGTTAACAAATTATAGCTTTAATGTATTTATAATAAACTAGTTACACAGTTCAGTGGCATGAATTTGAGCAGTATTTAAAAGCATTGTGTCAATCATTATGTTATATATGAAGTTTGCAACAGAAAGTAGTAGTATTGTGAGACTGTACACATTCTAATATTACAGTCTTAATTAAATATATATTAGCTTGTGTGTACTTAATCATATGCAAACAAAACTTTAAAATAAAATTTTTGGAGACAGTAAATATTTGGTTTATGGCAGCAAGATTTCTGGTCACTTTCACAAATGGGAAAGTTGGAAAAAAGTTCATGTTGAACCCTTGTTGTTTTATTGGATAAACAGGTGCAGTTTTGTATGAGGTACAGTGTTCATCCCAGCAGAGTTTAAAAACAAAAGTTGTGTACGTGCGTCATAGTGGGGACTGAAAATATTCTTATTTATAAATGGATCTCCAAATCCAAAAGCCAGGGACTGCCATGGTATGGAGTGGGGTATATTAACAAATAAAATGAAATTGCTCATAAAAACAGTAAATATCCTGGGCTCATACCATCTGAAATTATATCTACACTGAGCTTTTTATATTAGCATTTTCCGTATTGTCCCAACCTTTTCTGATTTGGGGTTGTATTTAGTCTGATCTCCCCTTACACTTGGGCAAAAGCGGCACCTGGCAATTTCCTCAGGATGCCAGGTTGAGCCTTCTACAGTCTGAAAAAGCTTTATCGTGAATGTTTTTAGAAGGACAGCAGCCAAAAACCACTGTTTTGAAAGGAGAACCAGGTGAAAGAGCTAAGATGTGCAAAAGCCCACACAGGCCCATGAAGAACAGTAGAAAAGAGTATTCTAGAGTGAATAATCCAAAATTGAAACGTGTGTCTCCAACCACTGACAATTCGTTATTTGCTGAAGCAACAAATCTTATCGTGGCCTAAGACTTCATTTTTGAAAGTGAGTAAATGATTTACAAAAATAAAAAATGAGTACATTAGCTATCGACTCCATAAGAGATCCTGCAGAGTAAAGTCTGTGTTTTCTAATGAAAGACAAAGAGGGAGGACGAGTGAAGAGTCAGGCAGGACAGCAGGAGAAAGCGAGAAGAGAAATAAGAATTGCTCAGGGTACTGAATAAACGTATGATGCTGCTAGCAATCCTAATTGAATTAATTGTGTGAGAAAACTGATTGCTTTGAATATGAGACAGCTAAAGCAAACACACAGAAGACAGGATTAGCTCACTTGTGCAGCTGAATGTAGTTTATAGTAGCTGTTACAGAAAATGTAAGATCCCCTCCAGTTTCAGACAGCTGGTAAAGAGGCCATGAGTTCTTTGTAGCTTTGAGCAGTTAATCCACACCAACCAATGTAAGAGCGCATTGTCAGTCACTGCTAACTAATTACCAATTCACTCGAGAATGGTATATCAGCAGATAACACTCTGGTTAGGAACTATAGTTACAGCTAATGGCTTTAACAGAATTCATCAAGGAATTACACCAGTTTAAATAAGATTTTTCTGTATGACAAGTTGTCCAGTAAGGGAAAGAAGTGTACACACCATTAAAAAGAAAATAAAGACAAAAATCTAAGATGTTCATGTCATTTAGTGCCTTAGTTTTCTTCACAAGACATTAATAATTTTTTTAAAATACTACTTTTCAATATTTATTATGAATAGCTTAAAATATATTATGCTTTGTCATCGGTGTTAATAACAGAACATCATCATACTATCCAACCACTTCACTTTTGCTTTGAGCATCAAAAATAAAAAATAAATTCACTTGATATTTGGGAAAATGAATCAGTTTCAGGTCAAACTAGAAGAAAATTACTGCAATATTTTGTGAACACACCTTTGAGACACTTTTTTTCCCCTATAGAAACCAGTCCCACCACATCAGAGTGCAGTAACTTCATCCATCATTTGGTTGTTAGGAGATGATGTGCCTCCAAGGACTTCCTGCTGAGGAATCAATATATCTAATCTATTTAGTTATTTAATTAACATTTTATTATTAACTTAATTATTATTTATTTAATTAATTGTACTACATCTAGGCCACCCAAAGACCATGGGTCCCTTTTGAAGTATTGGTCATCCCAAGGTTTATTCCTTCTACATTCTGGGAGTTTTTCCTTGCCACTGTCACCCTAGGCATGCTCATCTTGGGATTGGCCTTTTAAGATAATAGACTATTGTAAAGCTGGTTTAAGACAATGATTCACAGTAAAAAGCGCTATATAAATAAATTTGACAGACCTTTTAAAATTAAAAAACCTTTTTCATAGTTCTTAGAACTGTGCTCCATAGGAACAATTCTAGTTCTTACAAATGCCATGCACCTTTTTTTTTAGGCGCATAGGAACAAAGAGTGATCAGTCCACACGTAAGTGAATTGCTGTTGGTCCAGATGTAGTGACCCAAGTGTATAGGGATTAGCGCACACGCAAGAGCCCGTGTTGAGCTCAGTCGCCATGCTTAAATATACGTGTACACTTGTAGCCACATAAGCAAATGATTGTTGTGCTACAAATGAAGAGAAAGGAAAATATAAAAACACGCACAAATTGACAGTTATGTTCCAGCTTTAATTAGCCTATATGTGAGGGAGAATTTACAACACATTTTTGAGTCACTTGGTCACTTAAGCATCACACAGTGTTCTTACTGGCGACGCAAACCAGAAAAAATCTGGAATTAATGTGGCGAGTTCCTCCCTAATTAGTCCCTAAAAATGTCTGGTGTGAAAGCAGCTTTTGGGGGGACAAGCAAACTTGATTCAAGCAAAAAATGGAAATGAACATTGTGGCTTATAATGTGAATGGAGCCCGAGTGTTATTGACTGACCTGGTAGGTACCGATGCCGATGTGTTTAGGGTCAATCTTGACCAGTTCAGCCAGAGGGTCCTGAACACGTCTTCCAATCGACACTAAGGAGAAAGCAGGCATATCAGGGCATTAAAATAGTTTTGCTGTGCACAGTGAGACAAAGACAGACAGAGAGGAATCAAACACCTTGAGAGCCCAGCAAAATTACTTTATTAAAGCCAAAGATGTTTTGCATACGTTAGCTATGCAAATAAGATCCTCTTACAGTCACGCAATGTTTAGCCTAGACATGCAATCTCCACACAGGTTCATCAATAATACTAACAAGCTTAACAAGTCTACAACAAAACAAATGTGTAAAATTATTCAGAAACCGTAAATACTTGGAAGCACAACCGAAAGATAAAAATCAAGGTTCTTGGACATTAAAAACAAATTTGAATTAGGTGAAACCAAAAGAAAATGCCCATGACTAATTCACTTGGTACATGACAGCACAATAATTAACACTCTCCTGTTTACAAAAATGTAGTTTCAATTAATTAAAACAACACATTAATCAGAATCAGTGAGGTATAACTTGACTATGCCCCCTAATTTAACAAAAGTACATTTGAACCCTTTAAAGGCTTTTCTGTCTGGCTCTTGGCTGAGAGGCTGGAAAAGAAAAATCAACAAACATGCAATGATGTTTAAGTGCGAACACATGACAGGATCATTTAACAGCCTGAGCCACAGATGTATGTGCAATCACATGCACCAAACCAAATACATTAGTCTGAGCTTGAGACCGAGATTCATGCAGATAGAAGACAGTTTACGTGTCTAAATAAATATGAAAAATAAAAGCTCAATTAGAAAGGAAAGAGACTGACAAGTATTTGGAAGAATGGTTCTCCCAGATGCTAACAATAAGTATGTAGAGTATGAGAAGTGTGAGGCTCTTGTTTCATTAATTGTGTTTATTCTCGTTGAGGGGCAACATGGAGAATTAGAAATGAGCATAAACGAGATGGATACAGAATATGAAAGTCTGAACTAGGAGACAAGATGGACAGAATATGAAAATTTGGGAAAATATGGAAATAACGACACTGAGAACAAGAGCTAACTTCAGCTCATCTGACTGAAAACAAGGACCATGTAACGGAAAGCGAAGTAGAGCAGCACTTTTGTGTGTTTGCTGTACAAGGTCTGAGTTGAAACTCTATCCTTGTGCAAATGTTATTGTAGGCAGCAGCTTCCCACTAAGTTAAATGCAGAGATGCAATGAGTGAAGCATAGCAATCATCCTCCTAGACCCCAATTCCACCATCTACCCACAATCATATACTCAGCCCCACAAGTCTCAGCTACACCTAATGCTACAGGTATTAGTCACATTTGCTCACTAACACATTATTCGCACACAACTAAACTATACACATCAGAAGACCACTAATTTCAGGATGACGCAATCATGGAAAAAAAGTCACTGTTTTTTTTAGGACCTTGATATTTAGTAAAGGGTTGTACCACATACCGGCAATAGTAGCATATACTTTCAAATGATATGATACCAACTAGAAAATGCAGCTCCCGGAGGAACTGCGGATGTGTGTTGCATCGGTGCCGTTGGTTCTGGCCTGGGCAGGTC
>JAUZSU010027602.1:0-10523 GCA_034780255.1 Parotocinclus maculicauda | reverse complement strand
GTACGTTCTCTATACGTGTAAATCGTACAATAAAGGTTTAATAAACATTTAATATGTTACATAACACGTCCCGTCTTCTAACATAGGGCATGTTCGTTTAATCGGACCAGCCGGTTATTAGGAGTAACAGTAGTTCTTGTTTGTAATAAAACAAAAGCCAAAGGAAATGTGAAAGATGCTGCCCCTCAGACTGTGACCAGGAAAAGTGAGGTTTTAAAAAATATGTATTTGGTCGATGATGTAATGGCTTAAGAGATTAAAAACACGGCAGCTGCACTCAATAAACTAAAAGGTCTTAGTTTTGATTTTATGTTACATAATCCTATATTTTACTTTTCCCGTTTTTAATGTATATCAAGAACGGACCTAACATCATTATTATTATTATTATTAATTATTATCATGATCTTCTCGTACTCACATCCGATGAGCATGACGCAGATGGAGAAGATCTTCTCCGAGTTCGTGTTTGGTGAGACGTTCCCGAAGCCGACGCTGGTCAGACTGCTGAAGGTGAAATACAGAGCCGTGACATACTTGTCCTTGATGGAGGGTCCAGAGGCGGGGTCGCTGTAGTTGTAGCGCTTTCCTATGGACACGCCCAGATTATCCAGCCAGCCGATCTTGTGCTCGAGGTAAGGCTTCTCAACGTTGCCGATGGCGTACCAGATGCACGCCAGCCAATGGGCAATGAGAGCGAAGATGCACATGAGGAGCATCAGCACGGCGGCGCCGTACTCCGAGTATCGGTCCAGCTTTCGGGCCACGCGGACCAACCGCAAGAGCCGGGCCGTCTTCAGGAGGCCGATTAAAGTGGTCGTCTAAAAAGATGGAAGATATCAACGGGTTAGATGAGTGTCCAAATAAAAAAAAGGCTGGAGTTTTAAAGAAGGATGCCAAACGAATAGATTTCGAGCCTACAATACAAACTTATCCCATGTTTAAGAACCTCTGTACATCCCAGAATGAATAAGCATGTTAGAAAAGGATTGAAATTGAAGATTTATATATTTTTTACTCGTTCTGTTAAAAAATGCAGGGACGTCCCTGGTAAACGTTGTTCTAAAATCTCGGTGTACTTTTCTGCATTAATGCTGCATCACAAAAGTCTAAATGACCCTTACCAAGGGTCCGGACCTGCCCCTCTGCCCATCTTTGCTCCTAAAAGACTCATTGAACCCTGGGTTGAGCCTGAGACCCTGTGCCATGACTCTGACCAGGACGAGTGGGTGTAAATGAGATGCGTCGCTTGTTTTGCTTGGTAAAAAACATCGATCTGGTAAAACATTCCGTGTTAAGGATCGGGAGGCGTTTTTAGTGGCGCTGGCAACCTTTTGGATCCTTAAGTAAATAAAAAGGGCTGTAATCTTATCCTTCGAACGCACGGTGATGGAATTTGCACAAAAAGACGTTCTGATTTCACAGAAAGTGTATAGAAACACTGCTGCAGATGGGACGTTCCAATCTGTGGGAGCTTTTCTCGAAACCTCTAAAAACCCGCCTGTAAATGAGACGGTCTGAGTTCACGCTGGGTTCATGCCTCAACTGAAAAAGGTTCCTGTGGCACTTTATACGGGGCCGCTGGCAGGAGATCGTTTATTTACCTGCCAATTATAGGAAGGTTTTGCAGACGGACTGCGAGCAGGGTGTGTTTAAAGTTCATCTAATGGCCCCCGACTGCCAGGCAGAGTTTAGCCTGTGTGCCAACCATGCCCAGTCTGTTACCACTGCGATCAGTGCTGGAGAAACCAAACCCGTAATCAATCAATCATTTAATAATGAACAGCAAAAGCGCTCTGAATGAAAAGCTGATCTGAGATCAATAACCTACTGATACTGTTACTGCTTTTTGTTTCAGCCTTCCTGTAAAAGCTTGAGCTTTAAGAAAACCAAAGGGCTGTTTACAGAAGAACCCTACCAACCAGGGGTGTGGTTCCATGCCCAGGGAAATGCCCAGGGTGTTATGGGATTCAGCGTGAAACTAAAACATCATACGTCATACCTGGATCACCTATGATCTAAACTGATCTCAATCTGAGGGGAAACTTCTGCCAGGGATTTGCAATGTTTTTTTGCAAATATTCCATTTTAAATAAACAAGAATCTCTAAAAGCAACTTAAGAAACATTTTTAGGATTCATGGATTGGTTTGAGTTTGCTGCCCAGAAACCCAACCCAATTTAGCACGTATAAATCAAAACACCAAACTTAAATACCAGTTTAATTCCAGTCCTCATTATCGGTCTTGTACCAAAACGAAGACGAATAACATCTTAAAATCGACGCTTTTACACCAGCCAGTAATCGGATTAGTCGTTAATTGGTCGTTAAACACAAACGCCGAGAATTAAAGTATGAGCTTGTATCATGTACCTTTTTATAAAATAAAATCTACAGTATTTAATTAACATGAACCCTTGTTAAGATTGCACAGCTGAAAACCGGTGATTAAAAGACGCTATAAAACAATCCTTCTAAATATGACCAAAGTATGGGTTTAAAAAAATCACAAAAATAAAAAGTTTCCTTCTGAAACCCATCAGTCTGTTTTTGTTTTAATAAATAAAGGCCATTGTGTATAAGAAACCGCCAAGGAACAGTTAAAACGCAGTCCTTGACGGTGACTAAATGTCATTTAGCTGTCCCAATATTTATGGCTCTATCATAATTTTTATTATTCCATAAATGTATATTTATGTTATGTTTTATTTAGCTGTCCGGACATTTATGAGCGGTTAAAGGTCATTTCGATGTCTAGATATGCAGTATAAGTCCAAGGATCATTAGCTGTCCCAATATTTATGGCTCTATGGTAATTCCATGGTTAACTGTTGATTAATAACACGAGTTATTACAGGAACAGAGAACGTGTGGCTGCCTGGGCTGTATGAGAAAGCGACAGTTATTTTTTGGTGTCAGAAGTGATGAATATTTTGTCCATTTTTTTACACAGGGGGACGTTTAATACAAAAATCATACAACAGATCGCCTAGTAAAGCACGAGCACACTGCTGGGGTATAGGATCTACAAAGAAATCCTGCATCCTGCAAAAAAAGGGTTTACATTTTTAACTGCAGAAAGATTAATAATAATTATGATAATAATAATTAGAGGAAGACGACGTTACAAATTACTGCATTAATTGCATCCGCAAACCTTCTGACATGTATAAACGCCCTAAATAAGTAGTAGCGACGTCACGGCCGGCGTGTAAAACCTCGTTAGAGCTTATTATCGACCTTCTAACCCGTTTAAAGCAAAAGTGTTAGGACGAAGCCGGTGGAACCTGAGCGTTTGTTTTTGAGAAGTAAAATCACTTCATGTAAATCCTATAAATGAGTTGAGTCCTGCAGCCACCTGCCATCTGCCTCTCTATACTATACAAAGCATGTGGCATGGGCGCACACACACACACACACACACACACACACACACAATGCAGATGCTGTAAACCAGTTCAGCAAGAATGGGCTTTACCGATGCAGGCCATTAGCTTGACATTTGAATGTGTGTTATTAGAGGGAGGAGGGGTTACGACGACGCACTACCAGCACAGAAAGGCATTACAGAGCATTGTTTCTTTCTCTTATCCCGAAGAGTAGAGTTACAGCTGTTCAATGAAGCCATTTAAAACACAATAACGCACATTAGTGGCCTGCCTTGTTCTTTAGAATCCATTACAGGCTGGCCTTATTTTGGAAGGAAGTAGGGGGATGGCTCAGGGTCGCCTAAGAAAGCCATTCAGACGCGCGTGAGGATCGATGACGGGCAAAAAATAATAAAGTAAACTCTCCACACTTATCCTGGAGCCTTAAAGTCATTCGGCGCAGATATGAGCACCGGAATCGTTATTTGTTGTCTTTAATTCGGTTACAGGTTCGAGCTTTCCGGCGCTGCTCACACAAAACCAAATAAAGCAAACAAAGCTAAGGCCGGCTGAGATCTCGCTGGCGTCTGGGCCAAACTTTTAGCTGCCCGAGGCTGGCACTGTGCCCTCACAACCTCAAACCTAAAGCTACCTGGGTATCAGTTCTAGCCATGTTCTCTACAAATACTGACCCTCTGAACCCGAAATTCAGGGCTCATCAGACCAGGCCACGACTGTCCAATCAAGTAGGAAGTAAGGACACTAATGAGGGAGTAAGGACACTAATGAGGGAGTAGGGACACTAATGAGGGAGTAGGGGACAGAGTAAGGACACTAATGAGGGAGTAAGGACAATAATGAGGGAGTAAGGACACTAATGAGGAAGTAGGGACACTAATGAGGGAGTAGGGACACTAATGAGGAAGTAGGGACACTAATGAGGGAGTAGGGACACTAATGAGGAAGTAGGAACACTAATGAGGGAGTAAGGACAATAATGAGGGAGTAAGGACACTAATGAGGGAGTAGGGACACTAATGAGGGAGTGGGGACAATAATGAGGGAGTAAGGACACTAATGAGGGAGTAAGGACACTAATGAGGGAGTGGGGACACTAATTAGGGAGTAAGGACACTAATGAGGGAGTAAGGACAGTAATGAGGGAGTAGGGACACTAATGAGGGAGTAAGGACACTAATGAGGGAGTAGGGACACTAATGAGGGAGTAGGGACACTAATGAGGGAGTAGGGACACTAATGAGGGAGTAAATGAGAGAGTAGGGACACTAACGAGGGAGTAAGGACAGTAATGAGGGAGTAGGGACACTAATGAGGGAGTAATGACAGTTTAGGAAACAAAATGTACTGCATACAGAGTCTTTTCCAAAAGTTTGTGCACCCCCGAAGACCCACTTAAAGCCTCTGCGAAAAAACACGCGACAAAAAGCACGATCGGGGAATTTTACAAACACGCCGGTGATCAAACATGAACCCGAAATGAGACATGGGCACAGGTTTGGGCCTTAATTACTGTCATTAATTAATAGTTATTAGTAATAATAATAATAATAATAATAATAATAATAATAATAATTGCACATTTAAGAGTTTATATCGTTTTTAAGTTCGGGCAGGGAAAAACTGTTTCAACCTCATCGCTTTCTAATCGCTTGTATTTTGCATTACGTAATTACGCATAACAGGAACACACACACACACACACACACACACACACACACACATATATATATATATATATAGTATTTATAACATAATAAAACAGCACAGTGATGTTTACGTTCGTAGTTACGGCCCGGTTAATAAAGTCATCATATTCTAAAGAAGCTAAAGAAGATTCCCTAAGCTCTGTCACCCCGGAGAGCAGAACAACATGCTGATGGCAGACGCACAACCACACACAACCACACACAACCACACACAAATACACACAAATACACACAAATACACATAATGGACCATTTTCGAAACATCCAGAGCATCAGGCGAGAGGGAGAGTGTGAGGAAATGTGCAGAGGCACAAACAGTGTGTGTGTGTGTGTGTGTGTGTGTGTGTGTGTGTGTGTGCTGGGGGAGGGGAAAACACAGGGAGCATGCCAAGGATTCGAGGTCCTTCATCTTTGCAGCACAGCATGCACATCTCTCGGTAAACAGCAGACCAGCTGCAACCACTTTCCAACGCGCTTCAACTTAGATCGGCGACACGACCGAGCCGGAGAAAGCAAAACAGAAAGGAGAGAGCAATAGATATTGTTTGCATTCGCACGCACCCCCGTCCCGGGGGGGTCGACGTACAAGAAACGCAACGGATCTGCATAAAAAACACACAACAAACGATAAGAAAGCCCACTTCACGGAAGGCCCGCCCGGGCGTCACGGAGCCCGAACGCGATTTGTTTGTTACGGGCGCTGACAAAATGCATCCGTCTGTCCAGATAAGTGTTTCATCAATTCGGAACAGGGCCCGAGATCCCCCAGGGTGCTCGTCTAGCGGCCAGCAAACCCGTCTCTGGCTTCCTCTAATTGTCACCATTAAACTGAGATAAAAAACTGTCAGTCTCATTTATACAAACAATCCCAAGAGCGCCGCTTAGACGGCCGAAGCACGGCGCTGTACAGGCATTTCAAACGCTCAGGGCTGAGTCACGGCGCTGATAAATAACACCGACTCACAGCTTAAGCACTCAGAGATAAACACAAACCCTAACAACACGCTACCGACGCCGTAACGAGCTCTAATTAGGGTTTAGGCTTCATCAGTAACTAATTAAAACCTGGAGATTTTTGAGATTCACCTGCATTTCTGCTCTGAACAAAACCAGCTCGGCCTCATTTTCCCCTGCACCACAATACAGCCTTCACTGGCACACTATATATATATAAAACTCTGTGTGTGTGTGTGTGTGTGTGTGTGTGTGTGTGTGGGTCTAGACCACAAGTAATAGCACGTCAGATACATTTGCACACAATACCCACATGAATAATAACCACACTAAATATCCTAGCCGCTCCCAAACTCGAACCCTGAGCAAATTAAAACAATGCATTACGAAACGCCGCTTATTATTAACTCGTCCCCCCTAAATCCAGGAGCGATCACGTCCCGGTGCGAATAAAAACACGAATTAGAGTACAGAACAAAAATAAAGCTGAGGTACAGGAGGGTTCGGGAGCGCGGCTACAGCTTAGAGTCCGAATCAGGAGATGAAGCTGGACTAAAAGAAACAAATTTAGGGTTTTAGTTTAAAATTTAGAACAAGGTCACGTGGGCAGCTCGAACCCTGTCACGTGAACACCTGCCTGATCGACCGACCGCCCCGTTTCCGTTTAAATCCTTCAATAAAGTGTTTTTGCGAAACAAAAAAAACTCTCTGTGAGCATTCTTAATAATCCAGATATCAATTTAAAACATGAATCATAATCGGTAAATCAATGCATAAATAAGGTCTGGTAGGAATGAAAAATATTGTAAGGAAACAAATAATGAAGGTGTGCATGTATTAATTTATTATGAAATAAAAAATAAAAAATAAAGAAATAATCAAATGGGTACATATCATTTAACTGATTTTGATCTCAAACGCAAATATGATTAGTAAAACACAGAATAATTAATAAATACAGCAAATGACTAATTAAATTTGATATGCAGTGCAAAAGGAAAATATTATCAGCAAAAACTAGCGAATTAATGATGTCATTGCTTAATTAAAATGAATGACTGCATTGAATTAACCGCTTTTTCAAATAAATAGTAAATAAACATTCTGGTAAATATTAGAAAGATAATAATTATGAAGCAAATACATTCTATATTTAATTAATTTATTTTAATGTAATTTTAAAAAAACATAAATATGAATCAAACATGAAAGAATTCTCAATTATAACATAAATGACTATAAAGAATGAAATGAATATAAATAGAATTGAATCCATTTGATAAATAGATAACATTTGACATAAGTGATTAAGTAAATAAAATAAATGGTTGTATACGTTTAGAAATGAGAACACAATTACGTATTGGAAATACTATGATAAATCAAGTGAATAAATTTTAAGCGGGAGTCAATAGAAATAAAAATAAATAAATTCCGATCTAAATTGTAAGACGGGATTTGAATAATCAGCATAGATTTGAGTAAATAAATAAGTAAATACGTTCAAAACTGCGCTGGTTTCAATAGCAGAATGGATCAGTAAGGAAATACCTGAATCAATAACCAATAATCAATAATCAGGAGGGAAATAAACTTAAGTTTGAATCCTCCTGCCCGAGCGTGTAAACACAAACCAGATCAAGCAAAGAGGTGGCTGAAAAGGGGGAGGGGTCAGCATCTGTCATCAAGCATGCATGGAACTGGACGTGAGCTTTCATGTCAACACACACACACACACACACACACACACGTTGCTTAACATGCTGAAAACCTGGGGTTAAATCAGGTCCAAACCCACATCCAAATACACAACAATCAAGGAACAACACAAACCTTACACAATCAACACTTTGACCTGATCATAAATCCATAATCAACGGGTATTGATCACACACTGAACAGGCTCCAGATGAAACACACACTCTGTGTTCACACACACACACACCATTAAAACAGACCGTCTCTGATGGATCTTCAGGTGTGTGTTTGGCTCATTTCTCCACTTCTGAACCGTTCATTAGGAACATTTCTCGGTTTGTTGCTTAAAAAAATTACATGACCAAAACTGCCACCACTCTCACACACACACACACACACACACACACACACACGCACACGGATTAAAGCAAAGTTGAATTCATGCAGGATTAAGCAAGCTCGGACTGTTCCGTCAACTTTCCAGAAAAGCGTTTTGGGATTTTTGTGAACGCTCAGAACTAAAGAGGCACAATACCAGTCCTCTAACCTAAACCTGAGCAGCCATACGTGCAAACTTACACCCCGGATTACATTTTGCATTATTATTATTACTATTATTATTATTAGAATTATTATTTCACATAACGTTGCAGGCAGGACTTTAGATTAAAACTGCCAGGCCCAAACACACACACACTTTGCTACTACAAGCCCAACGATCAACACAAAGCACAACCAGCAATTAATCTAATGTAAATTGACATAAAATCTTAATAATCATGATTCCCAGATTAAACACCAAACTACAACCCAAACCAGGATTTTATCTCTGAGCAGACTTTAGCACGAACCTAATTCTAGGGTTTCTACTAACAGGTCCTGCTCATGAACCTAAGAGTAAAAATAGGATTCAAATAAAAAATGATAACATGCTGGGATGCTCTTAAATTCAGGCTGCACGTGGCCAGGTAATCCGCCATGGTGCAGCTTAAATCAATCAATCAATCAATCAATCAATCAATCAATCAATCATCACCCAGAATGGAACCCGCGTGAGGAAGAGAGAGCAGGAGTGTGTAGCAAGACGAAGTGAGTAAGTAAAAGCTAAAACCAGACGTACCATCCAGAGCGGTGCTGCTGATCATCTCTGCCGGAATAGAGCGGGGGGAGAGCGGGGGAGAGGAAGGAGCAGGAGCGCTGGAATTCCACACGCCGGAGCTTTTCACACCGCGGACGCTTTTTTTCCTCTCTCTGCTGCTATCGGGTTTCCCCTCGCCGCGCTCACCGTGCAACCGGACCGGGGGGTGGTTGGGGGTGGTGGCGGGGGCGGGATGGGTAGGGTTGGGGCTTTTATTTCAGCAGGGACTCATTTAACCTACATGCATATATTTAGGCAGTAGGAGACGAGAGAGGCATCAAGAAGCAATGGGGAGGCTGGAACTGGGAACAGGAGAGAGGCTCTGATAGAGAGAGAGAGAGAGAGAGAGAGAGAGAGAGAGAGAGATGACCACATGTCATGTTTTCTCTCCGCAATCTGCTGCCTTGAACTAATTAGGCGCCTAATAAACCAGATTCTAACAGATAAACCAATCAGCGTGACGCACCGCCTTATAGAAGCCCGTCTCAGCCCTTAAAACTTTTTAACGCGCACATATTACCCCCCCACGCAAAAAAAGTTCCTCCCTTAACAATTCGCACCGGTCATTAACGCTGCCCGGACCCCGGACACCACGGACCGACACAGAACTTTGCGCTTTTGGCGCTGCGCAGGAGACCAAATGCATCCCCTAGGACGGGTCCGGGCTTCAGCATCGCGATGATCATGATGATGATGATGTAGATGGTGATGATGGTGATGGTGATGGTGATGGTGATGCCGCATAACATCCGGATCCGAGCTCTTACCTGCGCCGGTGGAACCGGAGTCACATCACGGAGCGGCTGCTCGGGGGACGCGCGGCAGGACCCGTGCCCGGTGAGCGCAGGGGAAGACTGACCGCTGCTCTGCCATGTTGGAATTTCAAACCTCAAAAAAACAGCTGCGCCGTTCAGCAGCCCCAGAACGCCGCGCAATGCGCATGCGCACTGCCTCCAGCGCTCCATTCGAAACGATCAGGTCCGAACTGGGACGATGGGAAACCAGCTGGAGAAATTTGGAGCTGAGGTACCTCGCTTTGAAGGTCTTTACTGAAGCAAAACGAGCCCCATCGTGACAAGGCGTGGATTATTCGGGATGTTTTGGACAACTCGTGAAAAGGCTAATGGTGTTTTTGTTTACTGAAAAAGCATTTTATCGAGATAAAAAGGTACAGAAACTGAAACTGAGGCTGCATTATGGTTTAAGAACATGAATCATACGCAAAAAAAATCCCACCAATGACCTTATCTTTGGCTAAAACATTTTTAGGCACGAAATCTACAAACTATTTTTTTTAAATGATAAACGCTTTTTAAATAAATCTCCCCTAACCATAAAGTGGATAAAGCCATTTGGATTATAAAAATGGTATAATTTTTTTTACGAAATAAATCTCAACTGTCTGAATTCTAGGAATTAATTAAAATTAAAAATTATAGCCACCAAAATAAAGTCGATTCCCGTCAATGGGACCAGCTGCTTATTCGGACCAAATCCTAAAGTACAGAAACAAATCCTATTATATACGTTTAATGTTATTTGCTTATTTGGACCAAAACGTCGCTTAATTGGACCAAAGAACGTGTACAGTATGTAATATCCGTGAAGAAACTCTTCGTCTCTGGCATCACTACCCGA
>JAUZSU010027591.1:0-10523 GCA_034780255.1 Parotocinclus maculicauda | reverse complement strand
TTAATTGGACCACCGGTTAATGGGACCAGCTGCTTATTCGTACCAAATCCTAAAGTACCGAAACAAATCCTAAATAGTAGTTTTTGCTTAATTTTAATCGTTGTCATATTATGCAATACATTTTCAATGGTAGACAGTGGTACCCACACTCTTTCATTACCAAGCCATGCTGTTATAACACGTGCAGAATGTGGTTTGGGATTGTCTTGCTAAGATAAAACGGGACGTCCCTGAAAAAGATGTTGCTTGAATGGCAGCATATGTTGCTCCAAAACCTGTATGTATCTTTCAGCAGTAATGGTGCCTTCACAGATGTGCAAGTTACCCATGACATGGGCACTAACACACCCCCATACCATCAGAGATGCTGGCTTTTGTACTTAGTGCTGATAACAATCTGGACAGTCCTTTTCTTCTTTGGCACGGAGGAAACGACATCCATGAAAAAAAAACAATTTGAAATGTTGTCCCCTCAGATCACAGGACACTTTTCCACTTTGCGTTAGTCCATCTCAGATGAGCTCAGGCCCAGAGAAGCCGATGGTGTTTCTGGGTGTTGTTGATATATGACTTTCCTTTTGCATGGTAGAGTTTTAACTTGCACTTTGCACTTGTAGATGGAGAGATGAACTGTTTTCTGAAGTGTTACTGAGCCCATGTGGTAATATCCATTACAGAATTATGTTGGTTTTTAATGCAGTGCTGCCTGAGAGATCACGGGTATTCAATGTTTGTTTTTTGACTTGACGCTTACTTGCATAGATTTCTCCAGATTCTCTGAATCTTTTGATTATATAATTGATTGTAGATGATGAAATACCTAAATTCCTTGCAATTGCATGATGAGAAACTGTTGGATTTTTTGCTCATGCAGTGCCCCATCCTTGCTTGTGAATAACTGAGCCGTTCAGGGCTGCCTTTATACCCACTTACGACACTCACCCATGGAATGCTCCAAACAGGTGATTTTTGAGCATTCCTTAACTTTTCCAGTTTTTTGTTGCCCATGTTACAACTTTTTTGGAACGTGTTGCAGGTATCAAATTCCAAATGAGTGAATATTCGCAAAAACAATACATTTTTTATCTGTTTGAACATTAAATAATTTGTAGTGTATTCAGTTGAATATGGGTTGAAAAGGATTTGTAAATCATCATATTTTGTTTTTATTATGTTTTACACAACGTCCCAGCTTTATTGGAATTGAGGTTGTATGTGAGAGAGACCACTGAAACCACCCTACCATCTACACAGCACCCGAAGCCTAAACTGTTATAGCAGTACAAATCACTCCCTCCAGGAAATACAGCTACTAATGAATTCATTAATTTCTTTTACACTTTATTGCACTTTACAGTCATCAAATCCACCCTCAAACTTTTCAAATACATGACAATGTAACTACAGAACATATACACATTAACAATCACACATTGTAGAACCAAAATCTAAACATGAGCTATAGAAGATAAACATAACTAAACCAGAAATCCAGAAAAGGCATTGTGCTATCACCTTTTAAACAGTTTCAGTCTTTAGGTAGGTAAATCCAGTGCAAATGTAACTTTTCCATTTCATGTCTCTGCTTGTGTCTTTGTCCAAAAAGTGTCATATGTATGCATGTAATAATGCAAAGTGAATGAATGCATGCTATTATAGATGTATGTATGTCATTAATTAAAAACAAAAGTAATTACATTTAAATCACTTTAATTAATTTTTATGAACAGCGATTTACACTGCAAGTTTCCAAACTGCTCACAATTTGAGGATATTTAATTAGGGGATATTTCATTTTTAATAATCCCCTAATTTTTGTGAGCAGTATATAATTTGTAACTTTAATATTTTTTATTATAAAATGACATTGTCATTAAAACAAAGGGATGTGTTATGATAGCAGGTAGCTTTTTAATTAGGACCCAGTATGCGAGATAGGTGTACCCCACGACGTATAATAAGAATGGGGAAATAATGAGCAAAAGCATCGGTAGTGTCCCGTTGACACAATGACCGAGTTGCTGCTGTATGAGTGGAAAAGGGACAGCGAAGCGCTAGAGGGCGAGCGTGAGCTCGAGCGCGCATGGAGCGCGAGGGAGAAGGAGAAAAGGCGGAAGAGGCTGTAGCGGCAGAGAGGCACACTTATAAGCCCCTAAACGCCTTTATAGCGCGAGTGTACATCACACACATTATGGGCATAATACATCAACGCACCAAAAACAAATAAAACACGCGGGACGCGACAAACGCGAACGCGAACAAATCGCGAGCGGCGCCAAAGCGCCAGGGGGCGAGCGCGAACCCGAAAACAAAAGAAATCAGGTCGGACGTGTCCTATTCAGAGCACACGCCCGCCTGAATGGAGACTAGATAGGCTGCGAGGACCGAACGCGTGTGACCGCGAACCGAACGAGAAGCGCGGGTACCGGGCGAGAGAAACCCTCAAAAGAGCCCCTAAAAAGTAAATACCTCTGAGGGTTGCCCCTCGTACCGATCCTCCAGCTCTAAATGCTCTTGGACCTACCAGCTATTTCTAGTGGCGCACGGAGACGCGAACGAGCGCCATTGTTCAAACGCGCGCACCAGACGGAGATGGAATCACGATAGAATCACGATGACCCGGCCCCGAACAACGCTAAAGACCACGCCTTTATAGGCAATGCTTCAGCTGTCCGGGATCGGGGCATGATGAGCTAGCAGATAAAATGGCTGCCTCACCGATGGCTCTGTAATGGCAACCGGCGAGGACAGCCACACGGTCCAAGCGCAGGTAGGAACCCTAACATTCCTGGCACATGAGGTCCCTGTCAACAAGTCCTAGATAAACCCTGAAATCACTGATGCTCTCCAAAAAGATGATTTGCATGAAAATTATGTCCAACTCCAAATCAGAAAAGTTGGGACACATTGGAAAAGGCAAATACAAAAAGCAGTGTTTCTTACATTTACAATGACTTTTATTTCATTGCAGACTGTTTGATCCCAAGATATTTCATGGTTTGTCTGGTCAGCTGGTCAACATTTCATTTTAAATAACATTTAACATTGAACCGTTGCCTTGTGACTGGCTGATCAAATATTTGCATTACTCTTGGGTCCATTCTCTGCCTGCATGGGTTTACTCCGGGTACTCCGGTTTCCTCTCAAAGTCCAAAGACATGAGTCTTAGGTTAATTGGTGTCTCTAAAGTGGCCCTTAGTGTGTGACTATGTGTGTGTCCTACAATGGATTGGCGCCCTGTCTAGGGTTGTTCCTGCCCTTGCGTCCATGTAGATTTAGCGGCAGATAATGCATGGATAGATAATCACCCTGTATTGTTGATGACTAAACTAAAATAATTTAAATGTGAGCTTGTTGCTCCACAATGCTTTTTTCTACTGATCGTCAAGCTAATCGTTGTGAGCTTAAGCGTATTTTGGTCCTTTTATCCCTTCCAAAAAATGGTTTCATGGCTGCTACCCTTCCAAAACAACCATTCATGATGAAGCTGCCAGATGCTTCTATTGCTAAAGTGTAAGGGGTGGTCACACTAAATACTTGCCTATTTATTAGCTTTAAACTGTTTTTTGGGCTTCTTAAATACTGCATACGAATTTCTTGTATTTTCTGTGATCATTATAAAATAACTAAAACAATGGTATATCTAAAGTAATCGTGGCCTAATACTTTTGCATAGTAGACGTGTAGAAGCATCTGTGGATGCAATGGGACACATCATTAGTGATGTTTCCTGAGATCCTTGGGTGTTTTGGTCTCGCAACATCAGACACCCTGCCTCCAGTGACCCATCCAGGGCTGATCATATCCCGACTTGTGTCTCAGCAGATTTGGCCCATGTTTCAGACCGAAATCCAGCACGCAGCTCTCTCTGCAGCCTCTGTAGTGGACTTCATGGCTCTCCTCTTTGCAACTCCTATAATGCATAGGGAGGGGGCTGCATAGCCTTGACATCCCACTTTCATTGGATCACAGAAGGATTACAAGGGTTCTCTCTGGGGACTGTTAATTCCAATAGGAGTTATTGTTTAGACGAAACAGTTACAATCACCACATCTGGTATCCGAAAGATTGACTACCAGTCTGATGCTGATGACAGGCTGCTGGTGGTGGCTATGCTCGTGGCTTCTCTTCAACTTTCACAAAAGCTACTGTCCTTTGGCTGCAGGTGTGTTTGTTATTGCTGCTTCTTGATGGTAGTTTGGACTGATGCTGTGTCTTTGAGGCTGTAGTTAAAAACTTTACCTAGGCATGTCACTGGATTTTCAGTCATAGATGGTTTTGATTACCACATGATTACCACACCATTCACGAAGAAACAAAATTGTCCACCACTTTCCCTCTATTCAGGCTTCAGGACCATGGATCTGGATTTTTCTGGTTTAAAACTCATCTTAACCCAACAGACGAGCTTTTACAGGCTCTCAAGGAGCCATCGGCATGCAAGCACTGATGTGGTGGTGACCATCCAGTTGCCATAAAGGTTCGGACACGGAGGTTGCCTATATCTCAGCTGCCTTTAACAACATACCCATGGCAAAGCATGAAGGTCCCATAGTAGTACTACAATATGTGTTAGAATTGATCAACAACTTTTGTAATTACCCCATTGTCACATTGCTACAAAAAACTTTTGATGCACAACTACATTAAATATTTGGATTTTCACATATTTCTTATTTTATGACGGCTTTACACAGTATTTAACTTTTTAACTTTTAATACTCTAATTTATAATATTTAACTTATACATGTTTGTCACTTAATTAATGTAAAATGCTCTCTTTCTTGAGTGTTTATTATAGTGTTTATTCATACAGCTGTATTGTTCAATCCTAAAAGCTATTAAAAGACATTGATTAATTATCTTGTAAATGTAATATTCAGGGTAACTAACAGGTTTGTTGAATATTATTACTTCTATAGTAACATCTTAGCAAAAAATATATAAATGTTTTTGGTACAGAGGTGTAAATACTGTTTAACATGTCTACTGGGATGCCATGCCATGCTATATTCATATTTGATATATCAGCCATTTCAAGGGGTTGACATATGTCTTTTTGTATTACTGTACTCTAAACACCACACATACCTGATTTGTTAACCTTCAAATCCTACTAGGCTGCGATACATAGATGATGATAGCATATTACTGTTAATGCCACTTAATGGCGAAATACTGAAATCTGTGATTGATGTACTTGAATTTACACCTTGTGCTGGACAGCTTTGGTGTGATTATCAAGTAATTTCAAAACTGTTACAATAGTACAAGCTGCACATGCAGTAAGTAACAACTTTTCTGCATTTCTCATCGATCTGCTCGGCTGCGATGAATTTAAAATCAAATATTAAAAAAACTCAGCATGGATTGCTTTCTGGTTACATAATAAGAAAATAAGCCAGCAGAGCCAAGTTCAGGGTCTTAATTAACGAATATAAAGCCAGTTGGTCAAAAGTAATAATGTGCTACATCAGTATTGGTTTACAAAATGTAAAGCCTTTCAGAATAAAAAAGAGCAGCTGGTCAGTGAATAGATATAAAATAAGGAGCATAAATCTCAACCTGACCTGCTTACTGTACCACCTAGGCTGCATTCCTAAAGAGTACAACACAGCATCTTTTGCATCTACCAACTGCAAATATGTGAATTTACTATTTACTTTACTTTACACTACCACACACACTGCACTCCCCACCCTCAGAAGAAGCTGTCATTCCTGGAAATACTGGGACAAACATAAATATCTATATGACCTGGCTGGCATCTGTTGTGAATTTGCCTCTGTTCCCTTTTGTTTGTTTTCTACAGCGCATTGATAAGTAGTTTTCTGTCTTGGCTACCAAATTAATTCCCCATTGTTTGAAAGTGCTTATTTCCTCTGCAGTGCATGGGCTGGTCTGTCGATATGGCATGCTCTCTTGGCTGAAGAGAGTGGCAACAAGTGATTGTGCAAACCATTAGAGAGTTCAGTCTGCCCACAAAAATACTGGATTTACAGGGGCAGTGTTCCTGTACTCACTTTTAACTATTACATCGATCAATAGGGACCGTGTTTAAATTTCAGCTCACTGCTGTTTTCATGCATGTAATGAGCTTCATCCTGCATTGCACTAATAAGGGCATATTATTATAATAGTGTACTGAGTCATTTTGACTTACCATAGTAACATTTTTTTGTTTGAAAATTGTGCCCATGGGGCATGGTGCTAATATACACTCACTGGCCACTTTATTAACCTTTATCAAACTTGCTTGTACTTTCTTTTGCCTTCAGAACCTTTTAATCCTTCATTTCAAAGATTCATCAAGGTGCTGGAAAAATTCCTTATATTGACATGATAGTACCACACAGTTGCTGCAGATTTATCGACTGCACAACCATGATTTCAATGATGCTCAGCGGTATTTAGTTGCCCAAAGTGCACCAAAGAAAATATCTTACCCACCATTACATCACCAGCAGTAGCCTGAATCATTGATACAAGGCAGGCTGGATTCTCTACTGTATCTCTAAATACCAAATACCACCACAGATCAGGTACTATTTAAGTGGTGATTCTCTCTCTGTATGTGGAGGAGTTGTTGTTGTGTGTTGTACTGGTATGAGTGGCTCCACACAGACACAACAGTGCTACTGGAGTTTGTAAAGGCTGTGTTAACTCACTTTGAAGTCTATTCTGCTATATTGCTCCACCTTGTAGTTGTAAAGTAGGAGAGAGTAGGTCATCTGTTGTATAGTTTGTGTTAGTCACCCTCTAATTATCTGTCAGTGATCCACCACCCAAATAGTACCTGAGCTTTGGTGGTCCTGACCATTAGTGACCAGAGTAAAGAGGACGAACAAAGTATGTAGAGAAACAGATGGACTACAGTCTGCCATTTTAAAACTACAGAGTGCAGTAACCACTTAAACTTAAATAAAGTTTATGCAGAATATATATTGAAATATAAATGTAAGTTACAGCATGTCGAAGATGTGTGCGTGTGTGTGAGCATGTAGGCATGAACTCTCAATACTAAGTTCCAATTATAGTGGCGAGTCATAATGTGAGCAATGTTATTATACACTCTTTCTATTTCACTGTTTTAAAAGTTTATATTCTTGAATGTCCTTGAGGGGATTTAATTGTTATGGAAATTTAAACCTGAAAAATGTTAACACCTGCCAAATTGTTTACCATATTCTGTCCTTACGGTAAAGAGCTAATGTGGATCATTTTATAATAAAATGACATTTGTTCTGAGAGGGGGTTTTTGGTTAATAAGTTTAATTACATGCCTGCAGCAGCATGATCATTGACTTGCCATTGAGCTCACCAACTGTAGAGTTTTTCCAGTCACAAGACAGCCTTACCGCCATGTACTGTAACTAGAGGACTGTGCGGGCCACTCTGTCCCTTTAAGGCAGTTTACTCAGGTTAGGTGACTGCCCTGACAGTAACAGATGACCCCCTAGGCTAACACTTCAATTTACCTACTTGACCTACTCTATCTAATGCAGATCTTGGCTTGGAGCCTGTACTTTAAAGGCACATGCTTCCCTGATGTGTCTTAGCCAAGATAAAAAAAAAGCTATTAGAGGGCATGGTAAGCAAAAGGATCATGCCTGCATTGATAAAGCTCTTTACAGTGTGAAACAAATGAGAATGTCTAGAAATCAGTAAAATTATTGGAGAAGATGCGTATGTATCCCACTGTTGATGGCTTTTAACAATAACTTCCAGGATCCAGGATGGTGAAGCGAGTGTGGAAGGTAATTGGGGCTTAATGGTGTTTTATGTACAGCAGCATGCCATGTGTGTTTCATCCTGTTGCCAACGTTAAACCAACTATGTGAATTGAATAGGATGTTATTTATTCTTTTGGTATCAGTTTCAACATGTTAGCTTATTGTTTCCAAAGGGCAATTGAGCTTAGAGAGGAGCTCAGCAGTCCTTAAGTATGTACTAAATAGACACATAGTTCTGATACATCAACATAACCTGAAATACCTGGGCAGTCTTTTTTGTCTTTTTAATTTTGTTATTATTATTATTTTTGCTTATTTTAGCTTTACATTTTTTCATTTTTTTCTTTATCACTTGATAAAGCAGACTGAATCTCTAGCAACAACTATAAATAGTTGTTACTCATTTATATTGTAATAGTAGTTACAGTATCTCACAAAACTGAGTACACCCCTCACATTTATGTCACTGCAGTATTTTCTTTTTTCATGTGACATCACTAAAGGTATGCCACTTTGATATAATGTAATATAGTCGGTCTACAGCAGTAACAGTGCAAAGTTGCTGTGCCCTCATAATTTAACACACAGTCATTAATGTCTAAACCACTGGCAACAAAAATGAGTACATCCCTAAGTGAAAATGGCCAAATTGTGCCTAATTAGCCATTTCCTCTCTCCAGTATCATGTGATTCGTTAGTGTTACAAGGTTTCAGGTGTGAATAAGGAGCAGGTGCTTTAAATTTGGTGCACTTCTTTTACTTTTCTTATACAGGTATGCACAACAACTGGTCACTTCAACAGCCAATCAACACTGCTGATCCACTGGCAGAGCAGAAGTCCATCATTCATGTGTGTGCTTGTGTAACTACATTATTGTTGTGTTTTCCTGCTCATCATCACTCGTTTGAACAAGAGACTGTTCTAACTCGGTTGTTGCGTTTAGAGACATTTTGTGTAGCTTAGTTGTGTTTGTGTGGATTATTTTCCACTGCTTACATGTAACAATCTGTAAATGGCGTGGGTGGCATGGTGGTTGTGGGGAGCACTGTGTGTGTACGTGTGGTTTTATTCTGGGTACTCAGATTTTGTCTTGCCATATAAAGACATGTGGGTTAGGCTAATTGGTGTCTCTAAAGTGCCTCTAGTGTGTATGAGTTTGCCCTATGATGGTTTGGTGGGTAAGGAAATAAATGATATTCTATCAACTTTAATAACAGCTGGTTCACATTCATTTACGTTTACATTTAATCACTGAGGGGATGCCCTTATCAATCTTATAATCCAAGCAGTTTTAGGTTAGGGGCAGGGCACAGCAGTGGAAGCTTGGCAGAACAGAACAGTAATGCACTGTAATTGAGAATTTCACAGTACTGTACTGCATAAAACATTTTGTTTCCTATATACTAAGTTTGTGGAAAAAAATAAGAAGCTGTAGAGGTTGTACCTAGTCCTTTATAATTATAATCTCGAAGCACTGCAAAATGGAAAACAGAGACAACTTATCACCAGACTGTGGTGAAAACCGCCAGTATCCACAAACTGCACCATTTCCATGATAAAGTATTTACACTACCGAGGCTGGATATCGAGAACAATTACATTAATGGAGAAATATTCTGTGATAACCGTTACAGATGTTTTGCTGGACTAGCTGTTCAAATAAAAGTGGATTCCCCTTATTGGCCATAAAACCCATTGAATTGTCTGTAAGTGCTTTTCTTTCTGTCTTCAAAGGCAAGCTTCAAAGGGAAAGTTGGTTCTTGCGAGGATCAATAAATATGAAATTAGAGACTGATAAAAGTAATTGTGCAGAATCATGACCTGATGCTTATGAAGGGTCCATATGCACATCTTCGTAAATGTTTTTACTCCATACGAGTGTTCAATGAATAGGAATGTTTGAAAAAGCATTACTTTCAATGGGCTCTACATTATCATATGAATCCACTTGAGCAATTATTATTCTGAGCCAAGGCAATTTAATTCACTGATTATAGAATGACTGCTTTCCTTATGTCTGACTATACAGTTCACACAAAAGAAGATACAATGTTCTGCACTCTCTGAAGGGCAAGTGAGGAACAGTCAGCACTAGCTTCAGGGCAGGATAGCAGCACTTTAGGTAATTTGGATAGCATGCTTTCTATTTCACAGGCAGATAGTCAGTTTAACCTGGGAATTTACTGGTAATTTACCAGGAGGGGTTGTGAACATACTCCAGAGATGACATCCTGATTGGATTGACACTGCAATTTACTGACACACTTCATAGACAATTACATGATGGGTCACGTGAAAAACTGAATCAGATACATTAGTAGATAATAAGCCTTGAGACAATTTTGTGGCTGAGTGAAATATTAAACCAGTAAAGATAATACAAGAGGAGCTTCATCAGACAGCTCAAAGGTAGTAAATATGACACAATGCAAAATGCAGTTGTTGAGCTATCATGTCAAGTATGGTATTGTTAATGGTTTGAAAGCTTTGTAATGTGGTCATATATGAGCCAGTTAACTACTCTGAGAATATAACATAAGTAGGGACCAGAAACATCTGATAAAAAAATGCAAATGTTTAAAATATTAATGTTGATTTCTCTAGATGTATTTGTATCTAGGACTTGCAACCCCTATATTAGAAGAATTTCTATTTAATATTAATATCTAACATCAAAGAAATGTATGTAATTGCAAACAGTATGAAATATTGAAAGTTACGTATGTAACTACGGTTCTATGAATCCCGAATGACCGCCAGAGGGCGGTGCTTAAGCACTGAATGTTCC
>JAUZSU010027590.1:7403-22144 GCA_034780255.1 Parotocinclus maculicauda | reverse complement strand
TCACTTTTTGGGGGTGAAGATGGAAAAGGAATAAAGTTTTAAACTATTGACTTCAGGACTATGGTAACAGCAAAACATCACTGACCCAAGCTTACGCTGAAAGCTCAAGGGCATAATTGCACATTTGTGAAATCATTTACTTTAATTTACTACACTGTGTTTAATCTTGCCACCTGTTTTCATACTCAACTCCAGACTTTTTCACACTCACCCCAGACTAAGCCATTCAGTTGCAAACTTTTTCCTCTCACCTGGCTAGCATTTCCTGTTTGTTTGCTCTCTGTGTTCACCACCACTATATGGCCCAGCCTGACATTGACCTCTTTTTAGTCAAAATTATAAACTTTTTTATCATCTCAATTCTTGCCATGTTATGATCATTTTCAGCTTAAACTTTTCAGTGTCCAGCTTTTGTGCATCTCTATTGATAGTTAAAATAACATGCATTCATTTTTTAATGTTTATGAAAATTATTATTAAAGTCATTTAGCATTTTCTGATTCGGGTGCATTTAACAAATTTTGCATTTAAAGTTACAATTGCACAAATTGCAGCAAAGTTACGCTGGCTAAAAATAAGAAAAAAACAAACAAATTTGCTTTCTTTTCAGGCCAAGGCAGTTCCTGAAAAGACACACTATAGGTAAGGTAAGGCTGTTACATTTTTCCTGCATTTACTCAGCAGGTATGGACTATTCATAATATTTAGGACATCAGGAGGATGTGAGAATTAGGAACAGAGAAGCAGAGAAGCACAGGTAGTCACTGCTAGCATTTAGCATGAAATGTTAATAAATAAATACAAATGTATAAGTAACTGTGTGTCAGTTAAATTGGCATGATACACCCATCTTTCTTCTATCTGCTGTGTGTGTGAATATTGATAAAGGGACAAGCACTAGAATTGTTCCTATATGCACAGGTGTTAGAGCTATTTTTTGAAACCCAAGAAGACAAAGTGCTCTGACAAACAGTGGCACATTTATACAGGCTAAAGAGTGTTTTATTATTTTTATTTTTACTTTTCTTACTCTTCTTGTGCAGGTGGATGAAGGGGTGTGGGTTTAGATCTGTGAAATACAATATGTGAATACATTTAGAATATTCAATAAATCAAGTTATTATTGTGTTGGAGTTCATGCATATTTGTAGTTTGTCACATGAAGTAGACCACTTTGTCAATGCTTGCCCTGTCTGAGGACAACCATCACAAGTAAATTTGAGACCTGTGGGAAACACTGTTCATGTCTAAATTTTGCAGCAATAGCTTTACTCCATAATTACCCAAAGTGAACAGCCATTGTGACTGTGAAATTGTGTGTGAATAGCTATTATTTTTTTACAAAAAATATTTGTTTTGTTTTGTTTCATTTGTTGTTTTGTTTGTTTATAATTAGTGAGATATATAGTGAGTATCCTTTGTCTACACATCATATCTTTTAAAGAGTGATCATCATTACAGTTATTCAGAGCGAACTTTAGAGTTTAAGACACCAAAACCAATTCTTTTATGCAATACAAATTAAACATTTTAGGTATTGTGCTTTTGGACATTACCTTGAAACTAAAATGGAACTGAGCATTGATGTTTGCATTAAAACAACCATGAATATCAATAGCGTTAGTGTGATTGTGTAAAAAGATTAGACTCATTTTCCATCCAATACAATGTTAAGGTAAATTAACATAAAAACTTGAAATTTCGAATTCTTTCACTGACTGTTCCTCTGTTAACTCACTGTTAACAGCTTGTGCTGCTGGACATGTGTCCATCACACCTTGGAGGAAGTGGACAACAGAGGAAAATGTGCACTACTCCGATAAATATTTCATGCAAATTAATGCAACGCAAGACAACTCCCGACTGGCCAGAGGGGAAATGAGGGCAAATAATTATTCAGGCAACTGAGGGCCAATAATGATGGAGATTGCAGAAAGTAGGGATATTTAGCCCAGTTAATGAAGGCACACATTCAGAGATTGGGCTCAGAAGGTGTATATATGCATGGTTATTTCTGTCTAGGAAGGCAGTATATCCTGATAAGGCAAAATTACATAATAATCTGCATGCAATATACAGAATGTAGCATTTTAAAAAAGTGCGTTCCTACACACGTATGCACATGCATGCACACATACACACACATTGTGTAGCTGATCAGCTAATCACATTGCAGCAATTCAATGTACTTGGACAGGTAGATACGGTTAAGATGATTTGCTAATGTTTATAATGAGCATCTAAATGGCAAAGAAAGATTATTTAAGTGACTCTGAACGTGGCATCGATGTTAGTGCTAGATAGGCAGTTATGACTACTTAGAAACCACAGATCTACTGAGTTTTCCATGCAGAGCTAACTCTAGGGTCTTTTTTTTACCTATTGGCATATTCCTGGCTCTGCTATATTCAGACTATCTTTGTTTGTTCGTTTGTTTATTTCACTTATTTATTTTTTATTTCTCATATCGCTAGCACCGGCCATTTCAGCGGTACACAAGTTAAAGCACTGAGAGTAAAACCCACACAGACACATGGAGAACATGCAGACTCCACACAGAAAAGACTCAGGCCACTCCACCCTCCGATTAAGCCCAGGATCTACTTGCTGTCAGGCAGCGGTGCTACCCACCGAGCCACCGTGCCCACTAATATGTTATGCTATAGTCTTCTATTCTCTATATTATTATATTTTCTATTGTTTTATATTTTGTTTATTTCATCTCAGCCTATACATTTTTATGGAATACTGAATTTTGCAATTGCTGCCATACATGTAGTGTGCGTGTGCACACCTGTGCGACCAAGCAAGAGATTCATTTTTAAATATCCCCTAATTTCTGTAAGCAGTATATGATTATACACTAATTGGTCTGCCTAATCTCTCTGTTAGCATGCAGGTGTGTTGTTGGCAGCACACTAGGAATGAAACAAAAAGAAAGGAGAAAGGTACATTGCTAAATTAAAGACAGTGATAACATTCTGTGTGTTGTTCCTAGGAGTTAACTAAAAAGCACAAGACCTATATACTCTTACTGCATTTAATTTCATGGAAACAAAGGGGGTGTGGTGGTTCGCACAGTCACCTCACAGCTCCAGAGGAATAAAGTATTAAACTATGGACTTCAGGACTATGGTAACAGCAAAACATCACTGACCCAAGCCTACGCTGAAAGCTTAAGGGCATAATTGCACATTTGTGAAATCATTTACTTTAATTTACTATACTGTGTTTAATCTTGCCACCTGTTTTCATACTCAACTCCAGACTTTCTCACACTCACCCCAGACTAATCCATTCAGTTCACTTTTTCCTCTCACCCGGCTAGCATTTCCTGTTTGTTTGCTCTCTGTGTTCACCACCACTATATGGCCCAGCCTGACATTGACCTCTTTTCAGTCAAAATGATGGAAAATTATGGACTTTTTTATAATCTCAATTCTTGCCATGTTATCATTTTCAGCTGAAACTTTTCAGTGTCCAGCTTTTGTGCATCTCTATTAATAGTTATAATAACATGCATTCATTTTTTTATGTTTATGAAAATTATTATTATTGTCATTTAGCATTTTGTGATTCAGGTGCATTTAACAAATGTAAAGTTACTATTGCAGCAAAGTTATGCTGGCTAAATATAAGGACAAAAACACAATTTGCTTTCTTTGCACAAGACCTGTATACTCTTACTGCATTTAATTTCATGGAAACAAAGGGGGTGTGGTGGTTCGCACAGTCACCTCACAGCTCTAGAGATTCAATTCTCTGCCCAGACTTCTTCTTGTGTCTGTGTGAGTTTAAATCTGTGTGCTCCAGTTTCCTTCAATATTTACATTTACATTTACGGCATTTAGCAGACGCCCTTACCCAGAGCGACTTACAAGCAATGGTGGGTTAAGGGCTTTGCTTAAGGACCCAACAGTGGCAGCTTGGCAGAGGTGGGATTTGAACCCAGGACCAGCATGATCCAGAGTCCAGCGCCTTAACCGCTAGGCTACTACAGTCCCAGCAATATACTAAAGATTTGTGCCATGTGATGCTGGTTAGGTCCCTGCTCCATCACAATTCTGAACTTAATTAAGTGGGCATGAATGAACGAAAGATAACAAAAGGAGCATTTTTAATGGCTACCGGAAGGAGAAAGGTCATAGGACATTCAGATTTTTATACTTTTATATAGGCTTCAGTGGTCCCCTAATACTGTATCTGATCTGTTACTACTGTCTCTTTCCCGACATTCAGTCTTGGTGCAGAATTATAACCACTTTGAGACAGTCCTACTTCTTTTCTTAGGACGTGCCATTTCTCGGTGTGTAGCTTCAAATGATAATGAGTAGGTGGGGCAAGGTGGAGGGTAGGGAAGTGACCTTAACATGAGCTACATTTTACGGTTGTTATATTATGGTGGGTAATAGACAAGTAATTGTTCAAGCTTTAAAGTTTGACCCAAAATTTAATCCTGATGAAGAAGCACCTGAAGAAGCAGGATGTCTCTGAATGGTTAGTTTCAAATATAATATGGATACTTTAGTTGGTTTTTTTTATGTATGCTGTTACAGTTATCATGTAGCTAATGCTAGCCTACCTTGTTGGCTTTTCATGTTGCTCGGATTTGCTATCATTCTAGAGCTGTATTAGCATTTGTATCAGTCATATCAGTAATCTAGAGATAATGTATTCAGAGAGGAGGGGTCTGTTAAAAAGACACAGGCAGACACAATTGAGGCTTCTGGGCTGTGGATCACCATGGTGCTATGCTAGAAGCTGTTGGTGGACCTGTAACAATACACTTGTTTGTCCATTTAATGGTATTATGTTTGACTTTTGATTTGTTGTCAGATTTTAATTTTCAAATTTAGTGCTTCATGTTGCTTGTAAAACCAGTAGTCCAAAATGGAGACTAAAGAGTGGATGGAACACTTAACTGACTGACAGAAAATATTCTTTTTACTCCTGGAGGGTTTAAAGGAGCAGTACAGTTTAAAGTGGAAATACAAAAGCTGGCTAAAAGTTTTTACATGCCACGTCATCCTTTAATGTCAAATCAGCATCAATGGCTATTCACGAAAGAAGCAAAACATTACGTCCATACTATTCAGACACATTCATAATGGGTCAATTTAGAGAAACCAATTAACCCAATGCGTGTCTTTAAAATATGAGAGAAAACCAGAATGAACCCATACTGACATGGAGATGACTTCACACAAGTGAGGTCCGCGATAGGTATTGAACATAGCTTTAAGCTTTGAAGCTTTGGAGCTACCGCTTGCTGCACCGTGCCGCCAGCAGTAATATAAATAAGCAATACTCCACTCCAGCAACAAGATGATAATAATTATAATAGTTATAATAATAATAATAATATCAGTTTAAGCTAATTGGAACTCTAACTTGTAACACAAAGATGCAGGAAGGGTAAGAGAAAGAAGAAAAGAGAAGATTTGAGAGCAAGCACCTCATCACTAAGAAGAATTATCAAAGGGCAAAAGGGATGGAAGGGGTTTATAGGCTGCTGTTGGCTTCCACTAGTTTGCTGTGCCCACACGCACACAGACACAGAGATGCACACTAACACGCACACTAATCCACTGGCCATCTCTCACTAGACAGAAACATTCCTCTTACATGCTTGTTGACTGAGCACTTCATGCCTACACACAAGTCAAATACGCACTAAGGAACAGAACACACACACACACACACACACACACACACAAATTCCCGTTTCACATAATTAAAAGCATCATTTAAAATCAGGCTTTGATGGTTCCTCTAGTAACACCTTGTCATGTGGTTGCAGCAGGCATTTGGGAGTGTGATAATTGCATCCCTGTAGTGGTGCTGCTGGGCTGTGAGGCATGTGAGGCATTGAGCAAAAGCAGGGAATTACCTGCCGCCTCCCGCATGCCATTCCAGGCTATAATACCAAAACTCGCGCAGATTTTTTGCTGCAAGACCATTGCATTCAAAAGATGTTGCTTAGTTAGCACAGAACACGCTCACATGCAAGTTCTCAACTCTGAGAACACACTCTTCAGCAGCTGTAAATGAGAGTAATGCATTCCCTCAGTGCAAGTGTCATCTCCAGTCTTTACAGGCACTTTCTCTGCTAATGCACGACTGCTGTGTGCATCTCCTCTGGGAGACAGACACAGACACAGACACAGACGCAGTCGGCAGGGCAACAGCAGATGGAGATAGAGATAGATGCACTACATTTGCAGGGAATAGGGAATTATTAATAGAGCTCTATCATCCCAAACGACCTTGAGCAAAGCCAGCCAGCCACCCTCTCTATAAAGAGCATGCGTGCATCCCTAAAGATCTCTACTGTATATAAAAAACAAATACAGTTCACTGGGGAAACAATGAGCCATGGTTCCCAACATGTGCACCACAGGCTTTAATCTTAACCCTGCGACTCGCCGGCCACGCCACCATGCACCTAGAAAATCCCCACAACACAAGTTTTACACAACGGATGTACATGTGCCAACAACAGATTACAACTACAGATGCAACGTAACAGCTGGCTGTGCACACAAAAACAGAACAGACTTTGTATTATATAATTATGTTAAATATCAAATCAAATCCAAATCAAATATCATTTTCAGTCAAAAGAGAGATGACTAAAAATTACTGACAAAAAAGTAAATTAACCTGTGGGGTTAAAAAGGCTGTGGGTGTTACTAAGGAAGTGTGGAACAGGTCGGAGGAATCAATGCACCTGGTAAACAGTACTGCCTGGAGTATAGGGCTGGGTCTGAGATGGAAACCAGAAGCTGGAAATTGAGGTGGAAGAGATCAGATCAGATGAACAGCAAAAATGTCAGCATGTGAAGTCATTTCATGATCTTTAGAGACATTAGACAAGCGATCAGTAACCACTATTCATGCATTTTTTATGATTTTTTTCTTATGAATCTTCCTCTTTGTTTCAGTTTTGAGCGTTGTATTACCAAAAATTGGGTTTCAGACATTTCTTGGTGCATCACTTCTGAAAAGTTTACTGTCAGAGTTTCTTGTAAATTTAGCGTTGCTTTAATCTAACAATCAAGACTAATTCTCTTCAGCCTGGTACAAAACTATTTTCATATGTTACCCTTTTTGCAGCTGTAACATGTAAGCCTTGTGGGAAACAAGGCCATTGCTCCAATTTTTCAGGCTTTAGCATATCTTAGCCTTTTCAATTGGTTTCCTTTCCGAAAACTTGATATCTTCACTGCTGCCCTTTCTAAAAGACCATTCCTGATCAGGTTTCATTAGACTGTAGGAGGGACAACTTAGCAACGAAATGTAGCTGCCAGATGCTGCTACTGCTCAAGCATAAAGGGAGGTCACACTACATACCTGCCACTGTAGCCTATATATGTCTATAGCTAGCTGTTTTTCTCATGTTTTAAATTTAATACTGCATACACTAATGTCTTGTATTTCTGGCTGTACTGTAATAAGAGACTGAGAAAAAGTTATATTTTCCATTTACCATTGCTAAAACAATAGTATATTTAATCTAAGGGTAGTCTAAGAGTGCTGCCCTGTATTACTATGCAATACTGTAAAACTTTCAGGTTAAATACCTGCCAGAGTCTTTCAAGCAATGTCAATGTTCCACTATGTTGTACTTAAGGGTATTCCATAAAACAGGATCTGGCATGGAAACCTCTGGACGTACTTCTGTATGTCGAAGATGATTCACCAGTTAATCAGGTCAATCAGGTAAGTCGTTTTAGTAATAATATCCTGATAATTCAGTGTGTGGAACTGATCAGTGAAGTTGCAGCTCCCATGGCGAATTTGATTATTTCGATCTTGCTGCCTTTCCATCCTCTTGATAACCACTAATTATCAGAGAGATCGTTAATGAGAAGCATAATGCAAACCGACACAATAGCATGCCCTGTTTACTTAAGATTGCTCAAGCGTGGGAACGCAGAAAAAACCTCACACTTGCATGCAAATCCCTCTTGTATAAATTATAATACACACTAAACCTCTAAACCAAGCAACAACATTTTCCTGCTAGATCAAAGGCTGAAGGCCCAGGCTAATCCTTTCCTATAAAATACGTCCAAGATCAAACACGTGGCTACAGAGCCCACCTAGCCTATTACAGGGGGTAACCTTTCCAAAAGCATGTTTCCCCTGATAAAGGGGACCTCTGCAGTAGTTTAGCATGACTTCTCAGTGTCTTACTCACTTACTGTCTTATTTTTTTTTGTCAGTCGCTGACGATAAGAGTTCTACGACAAACAAACTGCAATTATTGTGATATAAACAATTACTGAAAGTAAAAAAAACTATTATGGTTAGATTATCTGGATTATGTGAAGTTACAAATACAATATGCAAATTATATCTAGGCAAATAGACAAGGGAATACAAAACTGTTTTCATCTCTGTTCTGCCCTTCACAAACCGGCACGCATGCACTCCCTCTCTCATGCGCACGCGCACGCACACATACACAAACAACCGCATGCCTGCAACCACCTACACATAAACAAAGTAAGAACATCCTTTTCTCTATGTGTCTCACGCACTTTGCAACAAACCCTCAAAGCTTTCTCCCTCGTGCCCATCTCTGTGTACACGTGCGTGACATTTGTCTCTCTTCGTCGTGTGTTACAGATAATGTGGTCGCTCATTCACCATGTTTTATCTGTCTTCCTCTGGTGCTCGATCTTTTTGTGCTGTTTACCTGCATGAGCAGGAAGACTTCAGACCACAGTTCATGTCTAAACTCTGAAACTCAACATATGCAATTCAGTAGCACTCAATATCAGTACCTGTGCACTGCTGAACCACGCAAAGGCTAAGAAGGGAAAGTCCTAATGACTTGAGAATATCAGAATGTATATACCGTAAAACCTGCATGTATACATTGTATAACTATGCCAATACGTGTTTTTGTGACAGTCCAGCGATAAAAGTGCATGTGGCCTGATGCAACTGACTGAAAAAGGATTTCACTGTGGTCCCTTAAATATGGCTCCATATTATTCACACTCGTTCGCATGTTGCGACAGAGTATGCTGCTCTTCAGAGGTCCTGCAGGGAGCTGGCTGCTCTCTGGAACTTGGATAGATTTACTTCTTGTTTTGGTAGTAACAAAAACGTTCTCTGTCTGAAATCCCACACACGGTGAGCTAACTTCCATTGCGCAGCAGTCCCTAGAAACTGTAATCAGAAATGCAGCGACATGAGAGTCAGTAATAAGGAACTAAGGGACAGTCCCAGCAGTTTTCCTTAAAATCCTTTGTTAAATCACCAGGACAAACAAATGACAAACTAGTGAATTTGGCAACCAGCTGAAACTAGTAACTGTGCTTTAGCAAGCTTTTATTTAAACATTCCTCCTAAAACATATGCCAGCACACCGCCTAGGCTACACTGCCCCGTGCTTGCGAACGAGGAGAGACTTTCTGAATTGGTGAAAAACATAACTGACTCATAAGAAAGGGTATGTGTTTTTCTACTTAGCTAATCATTTTTAAACAGTTGAAAACTGTTTCGTGTGTTGAAAAAAAGTTTATTTTTAAGGAGAGACATATGTTTCAAATCTGAACTCTGACCAAGCCAAAACAAGGTCAGGCCTGATAGACTTGTTCTCAAGCCACTTCTTGGTGGTCTTTGCAGTATGAGCAGGTGCATTGTCTTTCGGAAAATAACTTTTCAGTTAACTGAGGCAAACTTTTCAGAAGTATTTTCCTGTACTCAAATGTCTGAACTTTTCACAGTGATGCAACTTGCTAGTGACAGCAGATGAAAAGCCTCGCCACACATCAAGGACATTTCTACCTCCATGCTTACTACCAGTAGAGTAGTAAACTCACCAGGACAGCATGGTAACTCGGTGGGTAGCACCACTGCCTCAATCCCAGGGTGAAGCTGCCTAGGTGCTTTCTGTGTGGTACCTGCATGTCCTTCCCGTGTCTGCGTGGGTTTACTGAGGGTACTCCGGTTAGCCCCCACAGTCGAAAGACATGCGTGTTGAATAATTGGTGTCTCCAAGTGGCCCTTAGTGTGTGACTGTGTGTGTCCCCTACGATGGATTGGCGCACTATCTAGGGTTGCTCCTGCCCTTGCGCCCAGAATTGTCGTGTGGGCACCGGCTGGCCTGCGACCCCGTGTGGATTAAGCAGAAGATAATGGATGGATGGATGTATTCTCACCAGATCTTTAAACATCTCTCTGAATCATTATCATGTAGCTCCACTCAAAAACAGTGATTTTTCATTCCATACAATTATGCCGTCGTCCTAGCCCTGGACCTCTGTCAGTGTATATATTTATCTTATCCGACTTGGGATGATATGGAAAATATTTTTTAAAAAAGATAAATAAATATTTATATTTTGTAAAATAAATTTGACAAAAATGCAGTGTTCCTTACATTTACTTTGACTTTTATAGTATAAACCTGAGATGTTTTGTCTGGTCAACTACTAAACACCCATGCATACTTCACCCTCTACAGTGCATAATATCATTAAACAATTTAATGAATCTAGAGGATTTCAGTGCTAATATACATTCAATACGAATTTACATTTACAAATGTCACTTAAAACAAAACTAGCTCATGACTCAAATTCACCACGTCCACAAGTGACGGTGACTTCTCTGGATTAAGAGACATCGAGGATGGACCATCAGTCAGTGGGAACAGGTACTGTTGTCAGATGAATTGGTATTTAATTACTTTTATGAAAAAAATACAGACTGTGTCCAGACCAAAGACAAAAAGGTCCAACAAGTCCAAAAGCCAGGGTCTTTTATGGTATGGGGCTGGGTCAGTGCCCTTGCCAAATCATTTTCAGGTCTGTTATTACAGTTTTAATGCAAAAAAGTAAACTGAGCTCTTACAGCTACATTGACATGTCTTTCAAATGGATGTAAATGCATTTAACGACATAAGACAAGTCATATCAACAACAGGACTGAAATATGTAAATCCTTTCCAATCTTCCTTAAGGAACATTCTCGTTAAATACTTCAATAGTTTTTTTTACACATTTGTTTACCATCTTCTGCCCACATTTGCTTCTCAAAGACTCTTTGGTGGACATTTTTTGTAGCAAATTATTATTGCCCATGTCAAATTTTTGAAATGTGTTCACACCTGAAAAGCAGGAATAAACGTTTATTAACAAATTAAATATAGTTGATCGGACAAAACATCTCACACTGTCTGGAATTAAAGTCAAAGGGCATGTAAGGAGCACTGTGTATTTTATATATTTGAATTAACATTCCGTCCCAATTTCTTTCTGCTTTGTGATTGTATATGTAAATAACTCACACAATTATATATACTACACAATAAAGTAATTTTAGTAAGCATCATGAGCATGTGCTGTGTTTTAGTGGAAATTGCTCATTTACTAAAGGAGGGATTGATGCAAGAGATTTAGCAAAACATTCTGTGGATGTGGGGGTCAGTGTGTTATTACCAAGACAACTGGTACTATGTGTTTCACAGCAAGAAGGCGGGCCAGTGAGTGGGCTTTTAGCCTGGCAAGAAATATTGTCGTTTTTCCATTATAGTATTATAAATATAATTATTTTCACCTTTTTTTTAATATCATTGCAACAACATTGTCAATACAGTGAAATACACACAAAAAAGGGGGGTGTCCAAAACAACAACAGGCCCAGCACTCCAGAGGGGCTCTTAGTTGCACTTAAAATAATGCTTCCTGAGACAGATAGCCAGAGAGACATGAACAGATTGAGAGTCAGAACCACAGCAAGAGGCCCACGGAGTGCGAGAGTAATAAAATGAGGGAAACAATCGGTTCAAGATCTGTCATCTCTGGCTCCTACTCAATCACTGCAGAGAGGCGAGAATGGATGCTGGCATGCAAACTGTTCAGCACAACAGGGAGCATACTCCTAATCAGTAATAATAGTGTCTGTTTAGACAGTAGGTGCTCTGGTCTCCACTCTTGCACAGGTCAAGAGCCTCTCCACAGTCTCTCCCCCCAACCCCACCCACTGACTCGCATGCAACAGCAGACACAGCTTACATACATATTTTCCTTCATGTGTAAAAACCATCATTTCAAAATAATCATAACCTGACACATACATTCAATCAAGAGAAATTTGTGTGCATTGATTTATGTTATATGTACCTAAAGATGTGGTATGAATATGAAAATTCACTGTTGTGGAAAATATGCCTCTAATGATTCGAATATAAATCCATAAATAAAGTAACAAAATAAATCCCTTTCATCTCCTTCAATGGAGCAGGGGCCACTTCTTTCCTAATAAATATATGTGCATATAAAGCATGATGCCGGGAGTTGTTAATGATATGAATGGTTGGCTTTGTTGTGAGAAATTAAAACCACACCATGCAGCTTTGTTCAGAACACAGCATGACTAACCAAAGTAACCTTGAGATATATAATTTCACGCCAAAGCTCACGAGACAGCCTCCTCAAAACAATACACCGACGCTTCTCACACCGCCAGCTGTAAGAACAGTGAGACCATGAAGCAAATATTTATCAAACCAAGTTATACAATGTCGGAGCATGACACACCACTCATCCAGCAATCAGCAAGGAATTACAATATGAAGTGTTTTTCACAGAGCCACCTAGTGTTGTGGAGTGTGGTTAGAATGCCAATTATTTTCTCTAGAGGTCTAGTAAGCACAGGTGCTTGATCAGGGAGAACTGCAGCAGAGCGAGAATGGAATGACACAAGTAGCTCCCCGACGGACTCTGCAGGAGTCCCATCTAAATCATCTCTATGAAACGCTTCTCCAATTGTAATCAAGCCACCTTCCCAAAAATGGCTCCTACTATTGTTCTAGTCTTTCACCCATGGAGCGCTTTCTCTAATCTCATCCAAATTCACAGGAATGGTTGCACCTCTTTTTTTCTGTTACTTCTCATTGAATCTACCCTCTAGTTTTAAAGCAATCTATGATAATATATTTCTTGTTGTTTTAACAATGTGTGATTTGGCATTATCAAGTATTTCACTCACTTTGCAAAGAAGTCATAAACATGCCTTCACATAGCGCATAATGGGCGCATGCAGCATGTTAGCGTTTTACAAAAAAGCACATTACAGAAGTTAACAATGAGTGAACAAACTGCACTACTGCCCAAAATACAGATACCAGCAGCCTCACAGTCTACGTCATTAGACACCATTTGTAGATGTGGCTAATCCTCACTTGCATGGAAGTGGTTTGTTTCAGAAAAAAACAGATGCCGCTCAAAAGATGGCAATCTGCAAACTTTGTAGGAAATTGGCTGCCCTTAAAGGCAGCTCAACAGCTAACTTATTTCACTAACTGTAAACTAACAACCATACAGAATCTAAAGATTATGACAAACTTGTGAGTCAAGGTACCAGCACAAAAGCACACTTCAAACACGAGGACAAACTGCCTTATGGCCAGAAAAGCAACATCTGACAAGGCATAATAAATATAAATAACAAAAATAACATAAATAGCATGCCCCTTGGCCATGAGGTGATATTCAGAGACATGCAGCCCATTCCAAAGTGATCAGCCACTTGTACGGAGGTTGCAAATTGAAGTAAGGGAAAGCCTTTAATAAAAAAAAAAGCCTTCCATTTAAAAGAGGAGGGAGCATCTTGTGTACACTTTAACCTTCACAATAATGCGATTCATTACATTGTTTTACCTCAAAGATTCAAAATGGCATTGTCAACCAGGGTTACCCTAAAACTGCTTTTGATGTACTAAAAATTAAAATACAATTAGAACCATGTCATTCTAACTAATAAAGTATAACTTTAGAAAGTTTGCCATAGGAAAACATTTACATTTGTGCTTAACTGTAAATGTATAACTCTGTTTAAATGTACCTTTGAAGGCAACCCCATGCAGTGGCCTGTTTAAGTTCTACACTGCTCACAAAAATTAAAGGATATTTTCTTGGGGATATTTTATTTAGAAATATTTACATTTTTCAAATGAAATAATAGTCTTGTAGCTCACAGCTGTATTGACATAATGCATGCAAGAACATTTTTGCAGGATATCACCTACAAAAACTCTAAATTATTTGTGTGCTTTGGCAATTATGCCATAAGCTAAATAGAATCAACTCTATAAGAGCAGACTGGTTTCATTTCCCTACTGAAGCTATTGGGTTAAACAAACACTGCAATTAGAACTGAAGTACAGGTGTGTAGCAGTGTTTATCAAGAGGTAATACACCGAACAGTGTACACATGTAGTATGTAGTCAGAGAGAGAGACACTGAACACATGGTAACAGTCACAGAGAACTCTTGTGTTTTTACAAATATATAAAAAAAATGTAGAAATGTACCTGTTTGTGTAACATAACATCTCTCTATCATCACACCCAAAACTTTAATCTCCCAATACTGCTGACAAAACTTCATGGTATATTGTGGAATTTAACATCCTACATACTTAAACTATCAAAAAACCTTGTGTGCACTCCATGAACTCTTATCCACAAAAGTCCAGAAGCACGAGGCCTTTTTGTAATATGTTTTACACTTCACAATGCTGGCATCCCATTCCTTCCTTTGAAATAACTCTAAAAGCATATGACAGAGCAATCTGATTTAGTGCTGCAATATATTACCATACCATTGGATTACTCTTCAAATTCCAAGCCTCAAGGTTCAGTCTGTGTACATTTTATACCTCCCTGTTTTTCATTCTCTGCTACCTGTAGTCGTCCCTGCTTCATTTGCTGCACAAAA
>JAUZSU010027579.1:0-10525 GCA_034780255.1 Parotocinclus maculicauda | reverse complement strand
CTGTGACCCCCCCCCCCCCCCCCCCCAAAGTGAACATGATAACACAAATAAAAATGAACTTTGATGTTGTTTTATTTGTATTCACTCAATGCAAACACAGTCGTTTAAACCATTTAGTTTTTTCAGTAGCTATAGCACACTCCCAGAGTTTTATCTTTCAGCAACAGAAAGGTCAGTTAAGAACATATTTGTCCTTGTCTTAAAAGTCTGCAATTGAAAGGTGACCATTTCGTAATTAAGCTCAAAAGGCCAGACTGTGTGCAGGTGTTGACACTCTCACCTCAGTGTTTATGTGATACTTGAATTGACTGTCATGATGTCATGAAGTCTCACAAATGATTCCCTAAGTTGAGTGGTTCAGCCAACATTGTAGCAAATATATTTCCATCCAATTATTTTACAGAAAGGTTTAGAATATTTAAAAGGAAATTCAGTTGTTCCATTGTAGTTTTGCTGTTAGACACTAAGAGTCTGAATGGTCCTGACTGCAACACATGACAATTGCAGCACTGACAGCCTGATAACTGTTGCTCTTTAATTCCAATTACCAATTATTAAACCAACTATGCAATGTTTAAGTACCTAATTATTAAATACAATAGAACAAAATTTAATTGATTCAAGTAAACAGAAGGGTGTAGTCATTTAGAGAGTGAGATTGCAGTAAAGACAATGGCAGAACTTATGCCTCCTCCATACTGGAGATCCTCTTTACATCTTTGCTCTAGTGTCTTTAGTGCATACTGATTTTGTACTAAATCATGATTACATAACATTATTATTTAGTTATTTTAACCTGATTACTATGTCTTAATTGACCCGTTGGAATGTGTTTCTGGCATGAAATGCAGGAATGGATATTTATTAACAAATGAAATTAAGTTGGCCAGACAAAAATATCTTGGGCTCATACTGTCTGCAATAAAATAAAAGTTAAAGGAAATATAAAGAACATGTTTTTTTTGTTTATATTTTCCATACCAACAATAACTTTTTACTGATTTGGGGTTGTAGGCTCCATTACTGAATGTTAGCAGCACAATAATAAAACACTGAATGTAGTAGATTTAAACCACACCTTTGTTTATTATGTTAAAAAGATGTTTTTGCTAAATCAAAGTTGAATTTAACTTGTATAATAATCTGATAGAATAGTTAGTTTAAACAGGGAGACAAATAAATAGAAAATGAAACCTGTGTAATATATTCATCTTATTATCTTAATAATAATCTTATAATAAAACCAATTAAAAAAGTTCAGAGAGATCCAACAAGACCATTTATGTCATTTAGGAGATCCCCTTATCCAGAGCAACTCACAGTCTTACAATCAAAGCAATTCTGGGTTAAGGACCTTGCATAGTGGTAGCTTGGCAGAGGTGAGATTTGAAGATTGTCAATCAAATTTAAAATACATTTTGACCAACAAAATAAGCCTGGTAAAACTGCTTTATTTAAGATACTGTAAATAATGTGTAATATTTAAACCAAGACACCAACAATGAACAGAAAATGGAAAGGTAGACACATATGTTTTTGCTGTCTTGATATATTAATATTTACTTTTGGCAAGATAGTTTAGCTTGTAACCAGAGAAGATCCCAAAATAATTCAAGCTATTATGAATATTGTGAATATATAAATATAAAATATAAATATAAAAGACTTTCTGCGCCCAAAAAGACAATCATCTCTGGTATGTCACAATAGACATGGTATATATTCGATAACTGTGGTCATATTAAACCAGCTGATCCTTCAACACAATATTAGGAAGACAGGACTCCATATGGCTTCACTTTTTGGCTCTTTAGCATCGGTTTTTCATTTGCATTCAGAAGAACAGGACTTCACTCTTTGGGTCTTTATCTTGGGTGACTTTATCTTTTGGACCTTATCTATGTACAATATTAAGGAGACTGAGACTTGTGTTAAGGTCTTAGGAAAGGGACGTTTCCTTAAATAATATAATTGAATAAATCTATCAATAGGGAGACTGGTCTAATTTGGTCTAACATTCTACTGGGAAGCCTCCTAAATCAGGTGCTTTTTTTGTGCTAATTTTGAACTAAATTAAAGCAACTCACTATTTCCTCAAGACACAGAGGTTTACCCAGGTTTGCATTAGTATTAGAGTGGCTTAGTGTATCAGTGTTTTCTCAGGGTTAAGTGATGTTAAGTAGTTTAATTTATATCAACTATAAAACTAATATTTTCTGGTTGTTTCTGCTGTCTCAGTCTAGGAGCATGAGCACTGATATGATATTATACCCCCCTTGATCACTCCCTTAAAGGTATTACGTAAAAGGCATGGAGATACAGATGTAAATAATTTGGTTAAGGGTTCTATGTTAATGTCTATTAAAGTTTGACTCCAAACCTAAAATGAAGAGAGTCCAAATTAGGAATAATTTAGGAGGGAGGGTATAAAATTGGGATTATCCGAATTAGGCGCATGGATATTAACATACAAAACTTTCTACAAAAATTCTGCTAACGATGATACAACGTCCATCAAGAACAGAAATAAGCTCTGATACTACAAAATTTACTGAGCCAAGTACCTTTTATGCTAGCATACATGTATAAAGCAAGACTAAAAACATGATAAAAAATGGAATTAAACTATCCATAACAATTTAAATCCAGACTCCAGAAATAAACACTAACAGCAAACAAACACAATTTACAGGAAAATTAGGATGTTCCAATTGGGGTGTATCTCAAATAGCCTTAAATACAAAACATCATTAAGATCTAACTAAACCAAGTAAACTAGGAATGTTGCAGAATTGAGTTGGTTTATTAGACAAAAATGTGTTTACAGTTATTTAGAGCACATGACAAATAATATTATTAAAGGAATGAATATCTTCGTTACATTTTGGTGTGTAAACACACAAGGCGAGTGTAGGAAGTAATCACAGGTATTTATTAAAATAGGCAAACAGAGCAAAATCAGAAAACCAGTAACCAGTAAATAACACATGAAACGCTTAATACGATTCACAAGGAAATCCGGAATTACTTTGCGTCTGACCAGCTGAAGTTCTGGGTTTAAATCTCAGCAGAGGCGGTGCTCCTTCGATTCCGATAGGTCAAATGCAGGTGAACTTGATCCGTGAACAACTACATCCGTGTATGCTTGGGGAACGGCATTAGTGAGCGCTCGGGTACTTCCGTGTTCGGTTGTGTGAGTGCGTTCAGTGCTGGCACGCTGGATGTGACACTGTCTGTATTGTTTTTGCAACTGATTGTGACAGTTACATCTAAAACTGCTGATATGTAACTTGGGGGCACCCCATGTCTTCCCAGAATACCTCAGACACAGTACCAGCGGATACAGCTCTGAAGCCTGGCATGGGTAGCATCCACCTGGATTTGCCAGGAACCATCCTATGCAAACATCACACAGACCTACACGCTTTGTGCCTAGAAAATTGAAGAACAAAATGTCATCCAGTGTGGTCAGCACTGTGAACCAGCACTTTAAAACCACCACTGAGCCACTCTGATTTAAATCCAGCCTCTTGCAACATGAGGTTTGGGATAAATACCAGGTGTGTAGGCATGTTTCCACTGATGCTCCCAAGTCTCCAGTGCTCATTTGAGCCTTTTTGCTGTAAAGAAGGCACCCTTAATCTGCTGCACATTCCACATACAAAACTCCCCAAACCTCGGGAAAGCTGGAGACTTTGCACCATGTGAGGCAGAAACTCAAGACAACACACATATACACAGACACTTGGATTTGGATGCAACATCACAGGTCCATCCTGATCATGGGTGAATCCCATCAGGGACCAATAACACCTAGGTACACTGTTCTCTGTCCTGCTTGCAACAAAACAGAACAGACTGTGAATTTTTTTTTTATTTTGGACTGAGTGTAGGTACATTTTATATATTGATACATGGGCTTTAAAACTATGGTTGTCTCTTAATGATTTATTTTTATGTAAACCATAACAGGGGTTAGTTTCAATATATTTTAGTATAACTAAGAATACATAATTCAAATGATTAGTTGCATGTGTAATTAAAAAGTGTTTCATTAATGACTAGTTATATGAACAAATGTTTCCTGGGTAATGAAATAGCACTGCAACTTACTGGCATATCTCTATCAAGAGAACTGGCATGGCTCTCTGACAGACACAGCACAGGCACAGACACAGGATTCACTGGGGTGGGTTTTTATATCTCACAAATGGTTTGGGGATGTTTAAGAATCCCATAGGAGGGCTGGAAGTGTGTTGGGACAAGAATGAGTAAACTCAGACAAAAAAAAGGATGATCCAATAGTTTGAGCTACGAAAGGTTGTGAAGGTTGTTGATAAAAACATATAAAGATAACACCAAAATTAAACAAATGGCATACCTATACATACCTGACCATTTGTTTATTTGGTGGAAATGATCAAATAAACCTTTAATAAAGCTGTTGTGACCTTGTGTGCAGCAATAACTGTGTGTTGTCTCTGCACATTGTCTTGGAAGAATACATAGAAAATTTCTGTGTACCAAACAGCATCAACTTGGCATGTTGGTGGATTTTTTCACATTAACTTCTTTCAAAGCATTTCTATTGGGTTTGTGTCAACTTGACCATTCTAAAATATTAACTTTATTCTACTACAGTATATCTTTATATTCTTTTTTTGAGATTCACCTCATGGACAGATGTCCCTGAACATTACAAAGATGTAATCTTGTGACAACTAAAATAGAGACCCAACCTTCTTGGGCGGCTGTAATGATGTATGTAAGAATTAAAGTAAATTTGAATCTAAATCTCTAGATATAATTTTCCAAAAAAAAAATCTCAACTTAATTTAAATCTATTTAAGTCTGTTTACAGTAATAGTAGCTGTAATAGTCACTGGCTCTCTTATCACTGATTTGAGAAATAATAGAAACTGAGAACAAAAAATTGAGAACAATAAAAATTTTATCCAGTATCAGTACCCAACAGTGTATTTAACAAGTCCATGACGTTTATATAATGCAGACTGACCAAAACTAAGCAGTTAATAAAAATGAACTACTGAATGAAGGAAGTCCCTCATTATACTTAATTTACTTGATGTTTAGCAGTCTCGATGGTAAGAGGGACTGGGGTCAGTCATAGGGGGGCTAAAACAGGGGGGTTGCATCTTCTGTACCCTCCTGGGTCAGTACATTCATGTAAGGGTATTTACACCAAAAAGCCAACTCCCTGTGACAATCTAGTTACTGAAAACATAGCTACCAAGAGCAAATTACCAACTAGCCAGCATGATCAACTAAACCTTGCAAATATGTGCAAGGAGGCTTTCATCCCTATGGAATTTTTATAAGTAAATTAAATTGAAAATATAGTATATTAATATACATATATGTAATCTTACAGAGAGCACATATGCTACTGCCTATCACATGGGTGAATAATAAAAGTTACATAACAGTAAAATAATCTCCTCGCTAAAACGGTCGTACTACAAACCAACTACCCAAACTATTAAGGTCTTGAGGCAAGCCACATATTACTGTACTAAACAATGTGTCAGTTGTATAGTCTAAACACCAGTAGTATTATGCTATTATGAAGTGCATGGTTTGATGTGTAGCCAGTGCCTGCAGTCACAATGCAAAATGTGAAACAGAACAATTCATTAGTTATTTCTCCTATCAAGGTCATGTATGTTTTTCTTCCTTCACCACTGGAGCATTCATTTAGTAAATTACATTAGCAATAAGCAAATAGTGCATTAAGTAAAAAAGTTTATTTAAATAACTAAGACACCTAGGAAATATAAATGGTATTGAGTTTCTTATCAGTATCTACTGAGTTTCAGTATCTACAGCTGTGTATCGGTTATTGTATGACATATCATATTGTCTGTCCAGGCAACATCCATTTACATATATGTTCATGGTTTGATAAAGTTATTATATTTATTATTGAAGAAATCAACTTACTTAACCCATTTACATTAATAGCGCCACAACCATGTATGGATCGTGGAACAGATGTGGATTGGTTTCTGTTTGTGGTGGAAAGCTGATGCACTGTGGTCTGTGGTGGGGACAGAACTAAGTGGTGCTGTGTCTTCACAACTCAGCACAAAAAACAGACAAATGGAGGAAATAAATCTCTCTATGTTTACAGTGTAGCCACCGGAGGTAAATAAAGTGCCACTTACTTGAACTATTCTGAAGTAAATGCTCACATTATACTGTACATACAACAGGAAATATGTTGCACTGTCACATAAAGACACTTTCAAATTCCTTAAAAGGAGAGACAAACATCACGAGAGAGAAAGATGTTGGGAGGTTTAGGGGTTAAAGCAAATTAGTGCACAGCAGGTACAGTAGAATAATTTTACCCATTGTAATATTAAAAAAGATCAAACATCAAAATGTGGTGGTCAATACTGATATTAAATAAATCACTGTATAAGAAATACTGGACTGTTTAATCAATACCCTGTACACTACAGTATGCCATATAGCTTTGGATATGATGTAGGTCAAATTAAAAACAACGTTTTTTTCCATTTTTACTTCCATGCTGAGGGAAGAGGTGAGTTTGATGAGGGTCTGATTGTACAGATCAGAAGACCAGCCAGAAGAGCACTGTGGTAGTTTATTATTAATATAACAAGATACTGGACAAGCACCTGGGTGGCTTTCCTAGAAAGGAAGGGTCGAATGCTCCTGATGTTGTAGAAAAGGTACTTGCATGACTGAGTCAGTTTGGAAACGTGAGTAAAGAAGCTCAGTTGGTTATTAAAGATAATTCCAAGATTTTAGGAATGTAATATATAATTATATATATTTAATATGGTCAGGTGTCACACGTAGGCATGATTAGCTGTGCCTTGTTGATGGACTTCCCTGCATAGACTGGTCCCATCCAGGATAACTTTACATCTGCTCCATGTATTCCTCGGGATATGCAGTAGACCTTGTTAAGATCAAGCTGAACAATTATAAATGATCCTTTCCATCAGTGACATCATCTAAGGGTGGGCATTTGAATTATTTGGGTGGACTAAAACTAAATGTTGTTATTCCTAAATAGGTTACTAAATAGGTTCGGTTTGGATCTTCAGTAAGCAACAATATGCCCCAGTGTCAGACAGCAGTGAATGTAGTATTTTACTGCAGTGCAGATTAATGTAGGACTGGACACATCTTTTATTTCCAGACTACCAAAGTGTTTTTTGAGAACAGCTGCTTTCTTTACCATCTCCCTGTATCCCTGTTTTTTATGTATTTAGTGCTATGCTATTAGGCCTAAGCAACATGGAGAGGCTTTTAAAAGTATAAATACATGTTTATATATACATATAAACTATTATATAGATATTTATTTAATGAATAAAGTACATCAAAAACATAATCCACTTCAAAAAGCAACTCTGTTTGGTTTCTATTCTTGGTTTCTATATGATGCATGTCTGGCAGAGACTACTAACGAACAAACTAACGAAACTAACAGCTCATTAGAGTGATTTCTGTCTACGTGCCTACATGCCCCTTCTGATACAGTTTTAAAGGGTCTGATAATGTGAGTCTAAAATGCAGGAGACTCCTGGAACTTCTTGAAGAGGTGGTATGTCTGCATTCAACAGTTAAAACCGCTGTTACACTGAGTTGTTTGTTAGTGTCTGTTAAGAGTTGCACCAGCTGGCTTAATCCATACTTTGTTTTGTTTTGTTTTTTGGCACAGAGTGCACTAAGTAGTAAAGGTAACCTAGCCTGAAGTGCACCTACTCAGGGAGCAGGAAGTTGTTAATCATGTCCTACAGATATTCCAAGCAGTGCATTTTGATGAGCAATAACAAAGTTTTTAAAACAATTAAACAACTGGCTGTAACTGTGAGTCATTTGTGGGCAATGGGCAATGCCCTCTCCAGCCCACGCATTGACACACTCCTGCATTTAGATTTAGATTATTTCAAAACATGCTCTAATCTATGGGGCGCTGTTTGTAAAGCAGAACACTCATAAAATAACACCAGCATTTTCGTCACATTTAGCGTTAACACTAAAATTTTTCAACATTTAGCACTGCCGATTGTAAAGAAAATTTAAATAATACATTTAAATGCTTAACATACAAATTATCACTAAATATTTAATTTAAATGTGAAATATTTATATATATACAAATATTTAGGATAAATACTATATATATTTAATTAATAAATATTTAACTTAAATGATAAATATAAATAAAATCATAAATATTTAATCTAAATCTAAATGTTAAATCTAAATATTCTCGGTTGAGCTAAATATGTAGACAATATGCAAATTAACGTTGACGTGCGCGTGAAGTACAAAAGTAAAAGTTCGTCGGGGTAGTAGGTTTATTCACATGAAAGCCTGCCATTGTTAAGCAGCAAATACAGAGCAAAGTCTTTATGACTTAAATAGAAACAACAAACAGGAAAACGGTTTGGCTTAAATGTAGATAGTCTTTCTGAAACTAGTGAAATGTTTTCATAGGGATCCTCCAGCAACGCACCTGGACCAGCCGCTCGCACCGTTTATCCTGGGACCTAAACCGCTGTATCTACAGAGCCTTGATTAAAGTTCCACATCACCATGAAAACGGCCCTTCCAATATTTTCTGATAAATCATGACATGCTGAAAGGCAACCAAAGCTTTACAATGGCAGTCTTTCACGTGAATGAACTACGCCAACAAACTTACTTTGGTATTTCACGTGCACGTCAAAGCTAATTTGCATATTGTCGAAATATTTAGCTCGACCGAGAACATTTAGATTTAACATTTAGATTTATATTTAATATTTATGATTTTATTTAGATTTATAATTTATGTTAAATATTTAGTAATTAAATATATATAGTATTTATCTTAAAAATTTGTATGTAGATTTATATTTAACATTTAAATGTAATATTTAGTGATAATTTGTATGTTAAGTATTTAAATACATTATTAAAATTTTCTTAGTCACTTTACAATCGGCAGTGCTAAATGTTGAAAAAATGTTAGTGTTAATGTCAAGTGTTCTGCTTTACAAACGGCGCCCCATACTAATCCTTTTTTCCAGCTTGCAACAGAAATGGCCATATCTTCAACTGAACTCTGTGACACCATACATTTCTAACCATAGCTGTGTCTTGGGAGTCCATCCCTTATGATATGTAAAATGTTGTGTCCCTTATTGAATGAATTTTGGATGTGATTAGTGCCTTTTTTATATACATATTGTTTCATACATATACTATGTCATCAACACAGTGGTGAATTAAATCAAATCAGGTTAACATTAAATAAATGGAGGCGCTTAACATCAGTAGAAAAGGGCAGAGGCAGGGTAGCTCTGAGAGCTACTGTAATGATGTCAGTGTTGCCCTGGTTACAGAGGTGCTTTTTGTACGTTTTTTAAAGGCTGGTGAAGTGTAGATATGAATGGGACATGGGATAATGGGTCAGTCCTGTCCCTGATAACGAATTCATTGCAAACTGTAGAGTTTTTTTCAGTTGCTTATGGTTAAGTGTCTGATGTGAAACAGCATGCAGCTGGTGATAACCTGCTATAGAGCAGCAGACAAAGAGTGAAACCTCTCAGTTCCTTTTAACCTCAGACTTCCCATGAGGGTATTTGGTATGTTGTTGTTAAAGTAATATTTTATGTGATATTCCAATTACATGCATGTATCTAATTAAAAGATGATGGTTTTCCTGAAAATTGTTAACCGACTGTCTAGAGAAAAAGTAATAAATAAATAGTAAAGTAAGGAACAGTCAAGTAAAGCTAGGTCAGGTTAATTAATTAAGTTTACATTCTCAGATATTTTGCATGTAATATTAAGATTATTAAAAACATTTATTTTAGAATTTATTAAATAAGTCTAAATAAATACATTTTAAACATTCAGTTTAAAAATAAATAGGATCTTGGTGGTCTTTTTGGTGGAATTCACATGTGATCGCTCCTTTCCAAAAAACTTGTGGGGAAAAAAGGCTTTCCACATTATTTTCCTGTTCTCCAAAGCATTCATTGACTTTATATTGAAATAGGGATTGATTTTGGTTTGAGGATATTTTAAATTTGAGATGCAAAATTTACAATTTTTACAATTTACAGCTGCAGCTGGCCTGATGACAGGCTATTTTGTTTTGACAGCAGTCTTTGCTGATATTTTGTATTTTTTTTAACACATTTTTTTTTAACTAGCACATATTGAAACTAAATATTGTAGATCTCTAACTGTAGATATCTGTCACTTTTGGTTCAAATATTTAAATATCGTGATGATTTTACCTTTGTATTACAAGTGTACAGGACTGGTTTAAACAGGTGTGTGAATGTGGAGTTTTGAGAGTAGTTGTTTGGATGGCAGTTGGGTACCCAAATATCCGCAGTAATGGTGGCAATACTAGCTCTGCCGGAAATAGTTTCATTGCTTCCTCATTTGCTAATTGCACTGTCCTCTATAAAACACTATATATATATATATATATATATATATATATATCACTTATAAATGTGTT
>JAUZSU010027568.1:0-10526 GCA_034780255.1 Parotocinclus maculicauda | reverse complement strand
TGGGTTCTTCTTTACCTCTCTCACCAAGGCTCTTCTCCCACGATTGCTCAGTTTGGCTGGACGGCCAGGTCTAGGAAAAGTTCTGGTCGTTTCAACCTTCTTCCATTTTGAGCCAACTACAAGAAGGCATTGCTCAATAATATTTTACGTTTCACTGTACTAGAAATACGAAACAAGAGCACATGCAGAGTCGGGGGTCAGGACAAGACCGGGGACCTCACAGCTGTGATGCTATGGTGCTAACCCTGCATTTCATGCCTTTCAACAAATAGCGAGAAAAGTTGGAAAGGATTTCAAACAGGGCCTCTTTTGTGCTACCACCACCTTGCACTTTACTTGCTGGTCTTAAGTCTCCACCAGATGGAGCACTGGCCCAAGCTCTCTCTAAAGTGGTTCCCTCCTAGTTTCGTTCAGGTTTCTTAGTCTATGTCTTAATCCATTCAGTTCCTGCTTTGTCTGGTTTTCTGTCCATTTTGTTTAGGTATGGTTGATGTTTTTTTTGTTTTGTTTTGTTTCTGTGCTTCATATTCAGTGATTATGTAAATTGTGATTATGTGCTTCTCAATTCTGTGCTCCTATGATATGTATATTTTGTGATGTTTTTGTTATTCGTGTCTTTTATTTTTCTGCCCTCGTTTTTTGCTCCGGGGCTGTTTGTGGTCCCTTATGGGAGCTGTCCTAACAGATTTCAGTTCTTGCCTACCCATTTTCATTGCCTACCCATAGCCATTCCTTCTGTTCTTTCTCTACTTCCCTTTTCTTTATTTTCTGTTGTCTTTCATTTCTGAGGTTAAGTGGCATTTTTTGTCCTAGTTATTCAACCTGCAGACAGTTCACTTCTGATGAGAGGATGAGAATTTAGGGCTACAGTGAAATGGAGTTGGCACATGATTATTAGCCTTCGTTTGGTGACATGTAATGTTCAGTCTTTGTATGTTTGGTTGTGTACTTGACTGGACATTTACTTTAGTCACATGTTGAACTCTAATTTGAAGATACATTGGTCTCTGTTTCCCCACCATGGACCTGACCTGCAGCCTAGACTGTTCACCTACTGGTTCTGGCCTGGGTCATATGGGATATATGAAAACTGACTGCAAGACCTCCATCTGACCTGCCTCTAGATGACACAAGCAATGCCTGTTTCTGCACCAGCTTCGGTCTCAAGCCATTTTGCCCTTTATTCCGTTACCTGACTGCCTCAATCTGGGCTCCATCTTGACCTTTACCTTTCCAGTAAGCGTGTTGTGAGGAAGTGTTGGGTTTCTAGCCTCAAAATAGCTTGATTCACTCAAGCTTCCTCTCGTGGACCTTAACTCATTAGTGCAAGTTTTGAGTGGTTCTGTACAGATATTATTATTATAGATCATGTGATAGTTTATTAATTTTATGGAAGAAATATGACCCAAGCAACTTACTTGTTTATATGACTTTTAACCATAACAACAAAATTGAGTACAATGTGAAACTTAAATGGGAATTTATTGAACAACATTAGTATGCAATACTCACTATGTCCACCAGATCAGAGGGGATATGAGTACTTCGGTTGTTAGGTGCATAGGTCAGTTTCAAAAACAATTTAAATTTAAGTCCAACGTTGCTGATTGAAGAGAACTATAAAAATAGATTTAAGGGGTGAGCTTCATTTGACATGATCATTTATAGCAGCTCTCAATTTATCCAGTGACTAAAGGAAATGCTTAGTATTTGGTAGAAGAAAAAAATTAACTTGAACACATACACTATAAAAGTATTGGGGGACATCTCTTAATGACTGAATTCAAGAGTTCCAGTCAGTAAAAGAGGATTCCACCGCTGCAACAAGTCAGTTCATGAAATCTCTTCCCTCCTAGATATTTCGAGATTAACTGTGATTGGTATAATTTGAAACATAGACGCGTTTAGCAACCACAGCAATTTAGCCACAAGGTGGCAGACTACGAAAAGATACAGAGCAGAGTCGCCTAGTACATAGTGCATAAAAGTCATAAAAAGCCAATACGCTGCTGCCTCAATATATGCAGAGTTCCAAACCCCTCTGCCATTAATATGAGTACAAAACTGTGCGTCGTTGCATGGGTTTCTATGGCAGAACAGCTGCACGCAAATCTAACATCACCAAGCAAAATGGCAATTATTGGATGGAGGGGTGTGAAGATTGCCAGTCAGCAGTAAAAACATGTTTTGTGGAGTGATGAATCAAACTTCTTTGTCTGGCAGTCTGATGGACGAGTCTGGGTTTAGTGAATGCCAGGAAAGCGTTTTCCCCTTAAGGGTCGACCCCTTGGTTCTAAGGAAATACTTAATGCTTCAGAATACCAACCGATTTTGAAGAAATATATGCTTGCTACTTCGTTGGAACAGTATGGAAAATAACTTTTTCTGTTTCTACATGACTGTGCCCCAGTACACAAAATTAAAGTTCCATTGTAGAAAGCACCTCCAGAAGAACTAAAGGTGTTATATGCTGCTCACAAAAATAGCGCACACAGTGTAGTTGCAAAGAGGGTAGGGGCAACTTCATATGAATTTAGAATGGGATGTCATAAAATATCCTGGTGTGATGTGTAGGTGCCCCAATACTTTTGTCCATAAGGTATACAGATTCTGAGATTCATTACACACCGTGGGTCATCAGGGACATGCATCCTAGTTAGAAATGACATCCAGTGAAGTGTCATGAGACACCTGATGCTAAAATGACACAGAGACAAACAGGAGTTATATGAGGACATCAGATTTACTCCCTTGGTGAAAGGCATTTGGTATCAGTAGCCAACTTGTTTGTGAGGGAATATAACCAACAATATATGGTCCAAACAAGTTAATATGTATTGATAATTATAGTTTGGCCTGTGGTGGCCTAGTGGTTAAGGTACTGGACTATGGGCCAGAAGGTCCAGGGTTCCTATCCCACCTTTGTCGCAGTTGAGTCTCTGAGAAAGGTCCATTACCCACAATTGCTTGGATTAAAAGACTGTATTAATTGTACATTCCTCTGAATAAGTGTGTCTGCTAAATGACATAAATGTAAACAATTATTCTATTGGGGCATAATCACATAAAGCTGTTCTGTTTTTGAGACAAGCCGAGACACGTTTATACAGATACAGAGAAATGCTGTGCAAAATGTGTGCTTTAAACTTTACATGCATAAAATGCATGTTTTAAAAATGCATGATAGTACAGTTTGTTCAATGCATCAGTTAAATTCATATAAAAAACAATATGGAATTGATGGGTGGCCAACATTTGTAGTTGTATTACTTGGTGCAGTTTATACTCATCTGGGCAGAATACCTATGCTTAGGGCTTATGTAAAATACATATTTATAGGCTACAGTAATGTGATATAGGCCAATGGTACTAATGCACTGTTTGTGTATATTTGTTTTGGTTCATATCAAATATTTCTGTAGCTATTCCCCCTTTTCACTTTTGCAAAGTGTTGAAATATCAAACTAAAATATCCACTTAGTATTGTGTACTTAATTGTGATGTAAATAAACAGTTAATGTATTCGTTAATTTGCTTGTAAGCACTAGAAATATTCTCGCACATGTAGGATTAGTGCAGCTGAGTGAGAGTTAATATCGGTCGCCCTGCTTGCATAAATGCACCACGCGCCGTGTTTGAATTTGTAACGGTCGCACTGCACGCGCACACTTAAGAACCCGTTGAACTCTGTGTAATCGCGCTCGCGCTCTCTCTCTCTCTCTCTCTCTCTCTCTCTCTCTCTCTCTCTCTCTCTCTCTCTCTCTCTCTCTCACTCACACACACTCTCTCACACACATAAGCCCCATGTGAGTGTGTTTCTTGGTGAGGGTGACAGATGGCCACTGGAGGTCATGGCTCTGCAGCCTCTCCTAAAACTGTAGGGCGGAGCCTACTGAGGGCACTTACCCAACATACACACACATACCCACACATGTTCCAGACCTCCACCCTCATACCTCGTCTCACCAGGCTTCATTTCACCAGTTTTAGTATGTAAACTCTTCTACTCCTGTTTGCATAACCGTGTTGAATTTAGGGAGTGAGTTATTATGGAATTTATTGTGCCATTATTTGGATTGTGACTTTTTATGATGTTTTTTATGATGTCTGGGCCTTCAAATAATTTGTTTTTATCCATCTGTCCCAGGTATGAAGACTCCTCTAAGTCCGGCACGGCTGATGGCGAACAGTCCACCGTACCTTCCTGTCCAAGAGATAAAGGAGGACACGGTGGATGTTTTGGTACAGGAAAGAAAGAAGCTTCCGTACTCACTCTGTGAGGTCTGTAACATCCAGCTAAACTCAGCTGCTCAGGCTCAGACGCATTACAATGGGAAATCTCACCTCCGCAGAGTCAAACAGCTGAACAACGGAGAGGTCCCACACAGCGGAACCGCCCCAAACCCTCTGCCTACCATCCCGAGTAGCAGTGCAGGTAGGTTTGGTTTATAGTCACCCCCTTCAGGCTTGGAGGGTGTTTGGTTTTTAAAATGGATCTCTTTGACTTTGTTGTTGCTGGATCAAAGATTACTTAGCTAAAGTGGTGCTACTTTTGTTATTTTTCAGAGAGACATCTTTCCCTTTTGACAATTTATATAAAGTGAGTAGGGAAAGGGGCTGAAATGGTTCGATGTGTATTAGAGGAACAGCTTGACAGTTTTGGAAAACATAAATGTGCACAGTTTCTACATCTTGAGGAAATGGTTCTGAAAGTGAATCCTCAAATTTTCTCCCCAGTTTAGTAATGCCAAGTTCCCCGTGTTGACATTACCTGCCGTGTGCTATTTCGCTGAAGTAGGAGGGCCGTAGGGCATCTGTGAAAATTGCTGTTTCCAACCAGCGGCAGGTGGTGGACTTTTAAGGCGAGAACATTCTTGTACATGGGGACGTCCCATTGGATATTCTATCTATCCACCATATGTTGCAGCGAAAGGGTGATGAGAAAAGATTGTGATTGTGAATGAACATTATTTATATGGAAAACATATTCTTAACTTCTAAATTCTAAATTTTGGCATCATTTTTAATTGGTCATCCTGTCTGTTATCTGTGAGTTGTCTCTAGCATAAGTATGGCTTCTCTAAGCAGGGTACATTGTTAGCAACATTAACCTACTAGCTCCAGCAAACTTCAGGTGCTAATCTTGCGTTGAGATTATTGTGTGAGCTCATTTGACTAAGCTTTTACTTAAACAGTAGCAGTGACTATCTTGATTTAATTTTTGCACTATGAGAATGAGAAAGGTGCATAGATGTGCTAACAGGGCATTCTATTCAGAATCACAATGTGTGTAAGACCAGAGTCTGTCAGGTGCACAAGTGTGTAACCGTCCAACGAGTGTGTGTCAGGGCAGCTATTGTGTCTGAAACCAGCAGTGGACCAAATATTGTTGCAAGTATTGCAGCAGTGAATTGACTCCAATGGAGAAGTAGCACAGGGCGTACAGACACTATGCAGACACTTCCTTGTGAGAAATTACACTTTCTTGTGTGTGTGAGTAAAATGGAAATTTTGGCATTCAGTGAGTTTTATTGTGTAAAAACATGAATTTCACAAGGCTATGATGTGTGAAGAGTCACCGTGGTGATTCTGTCAGTGTGAACTCCTACATGCTGAGATCATTCTTCAGATTTTGTTTGCTGAAGACACAGATGTCAGACGCAATGGTTTGCATCTCTGAGGGAAAGAGCTCATGTACAGTATGAACATATAATAATAATAATCACCATTTAGGTTATGGTAAAAGCACAAACCATATTGTCACTAGAATTAATCAGTTGGTAGAGCACTGGATCCCAGTTAGGGTTGGATATTGAAATGGTCAAGCGTTCATAATATACTAAAGTGACTTTGAGCTTCGGATAAAATACAGTGTTCTCTCGTTTATGGCGGGGGTTACATTCCAGGTCCACCCGCGATAAAGAAAAATCCGCGAAGTATGGACTCTATATTTATTTAAGAATTTATACATCATTTTAGCCGTATAACTTGCAGAAAGTTTGGGTGGCATCGTATGAATTCAGTCTATAATTAAACTTCACACAAACAGCGAACACAAAACCGCAGACAAAAACTTGTCATGTCAGCAAGTAGTGACTCGATGCTCTAGTCTTACTTCTTTTTTTTGGTGAGTATTCATCCGCTGAGTAAATACGCTATTGTAGTGTTTTTAACTGTTAAATAATCAAGCAAAACGCTGAAGTATTGGAACGTTCTCTTTACTTAACACACCATACATTACTCTCGTATCACACATGCTCTGTCCGTACCGAGCTTACAGCATCATCTCCTACGTCATATCCTACACAAGTAGACACAACAGCTATTTACTGTAAATCTTAATATTGTATGATTTATAACATTCCTTTATTGTTAGAATTTAATATAGTTTTATAAATTTTTTGTAAAAGTTCTGCAAAAACTCGGGAAACAGTGGAAGTCCCCTATATATTTTTTCCATATTATATATATATATATATATATATAATTTTTTTTAAATTTTTTGAAAACCCGCAAAGCACCAAGGCCGCAAAAGGTGAACAGCGAAGTGGCGAGGGAACACTGTAGTGGCCAATATGCATATATTTTTCATTAATTTTTTTAGCTGTTATTATTTAACATGTAACATGTATACATGTATATAACACGGGCAATCAACAATGTCTCGGTACCATGCACTCTTTTAAATGGCAAGGAAGCGAGGGTATCCTTTGTGACTCAAAATATAACTCAAACTCATTCAAGCTGGCTCAATGGTAGCCACCTTCGGTTCGTATCCCACTTCTGGTGGATGAGATTTGAGATGTGTTTTTCTCCAGGGCACAGTGAGACCTCACTGATGATCATGCTTTGGAGACTGCCAGTCATGCTCAGGACAGCATACAGTGTCTCCAGAGTTACAGAAAACTGTAGAGGAATCACAAACCTGTGGCAAGAGGAACATATTGGTGGTCACATTTTTCATTATCGGTCTCTTAATACCTTTAACTAATGGAGTCAAATTAAGGTAGATTAATATTGGTTACTGTATACATAACTTTATAGATTGAATACGGTGAATACACTGTTGCAGTATCGACAGTAGGATTTTAATACATGCTTTTTAGCTTATATAAGGCCTTGAAGACAAGTTCATTAACAAATCAGAGGTTGTGTGCAGCGCAAGATAGCACATCAAATATTTTTTCTGTAAAAACTACACAAGCTCTGTGTTTCTGTGACCTAAAGATTGACTCTGAGTACTAAACTCTTAATGTCATAATTATTTAACTTCGTACCTGTACTGTTTATGGCCTCTGTATGCCCTGTGTTTCATTACAAAATTGCCAAAATCAATCACTCATATCTATTTTATATATTATATAATAAATCATTCATATACAGATATGCACCATTTAACAACCGCATCACCAGACATTACCATAGTCTTTGTATGCTGCTGTAGAGTAAATTTAAAGGCTATTTTCCAATGAAAACCGTGTGCAAATTATATGTAAAACATGACTGCAACGCTACCATCTATACAGCATCCCTAATGCCTCCTTGTTTTTAATTTTGGGTAATTCACAACAATATGAAAGAACAGTAAGGTATTCTTATGAGCCTGTGTAGCTAAAAGGTGTAACACTTAATAGGAAGATATGTTGGACCTGATAATTCTCTTTTACTGAAGCCAAAAATGCATTAATAGACAGTATTACGAACAGCACCGAAAATCTGCCAGGTAAAACAAAGACTTAACGAGCGAATGTGAACAATTTCATATGGTAATATTAATCGTTCACAAAGTCATTATGCCTGTTTCCGTTCACATCTGTCTCACTCTACAACTTCACAAATAGGAATGTAAATACAGGTTGCTGGATGTCAGACAAGCAATGTGTGGATGTGTGGGTATGGGTTTGGAATGAAATGTATACCTCTTTGTGAGCACCAAATGTCCCCACACGAATAGGAAGGTCTGATATTTTACACTGTGGGAACAACAGTACAGCCCCCCCCAACACACCCAAAAAATACAAAAATACAAAAATCTCGTTAGCTATAGGTGTAGTCTAGGTGTTATTTTAAACAGCTTTGATAAATTATGATGCGTTAAAATCCTCACAATGATAGAAAGCCAAACTGTGTGTGCATTCATACAATTGCCAGCAAGTAGCCTTGGGTTATTTTCTTAGTTTTGATGTGGAGTTAATTTCCTGTATGGTAATGAAGCACAGATTCGTATGCTTTTCAACAAGCTTGTTGTTCTATGACTTCTGGTCAGGCCAGACTGTTCGGAAATGTAAGCAGCTGAAATCGGTGAAAACAGTGTACTACCACATTGTTGTTGATGTTTTTAATGATCAAAAGATGTGTGTTGCAATGCTGGTCTAAATTATGGATGTACCATTCTATATCATGAACCAACAAGATCCAGTTTTGTTATAAAACACAAATATTCACCATTAAACAACAACATTTTCTCATTTAAAAAGTGCTGTTTACCAGAGCTGGTTCTACACCGAGCCGCTGGAGCTGCAAAATAACTAACATACTTCATTACTCTCCAATATTTCAAACGCCTTTATTAAACATGAATATTTTCCCATTCAAGCAACATTCTCTAGCAGACATCATTTTAATCATGTCTTTATTAAACCCTGTAAAACATAACATTCTGTTTCATACATCAAACTACCATACCATCTACCACAGTGGTTCTTACAGTGGCAAGTACCCAGAGGGGAGGGCCAATCATGAAAAATCACAGACTCACTGGTTATTAGTACAAAGGACATGCAGCAGATTCCCCCGATGACAAAATGCAAGCAGCTGGACTACCAACAAATCAACCACAGTTCTAAGGGATTTGAACCTGTGACATTACAAGTTTAGTTCCCCATATTCGAACCTCACTGAGATATTTCCAACCTCGAAACCGATTCTTGCCTCATTCTTCCTAGTGCCATATGTATCATTATTCCCAGGACTAATTTACTTTGATTCCTGCCTGCCATTCCTCATCACCATCATTCTGTCTGCCATCAAGATTCTCAAACTACATTATTAACTGTATCAAATACTTGACAAACACCAATACCCTCCATTAAGCAGCAACTTTGCCATGTTCCAATCAAACTCAAACAATTTACAAAAAACACAATTCATACAAAAACATACTTTCTACTTTTTACTTTTTCTTGCTTTTATTAATTATTTCACATAAATCTGTTCTTTGCTTTGTAGGTTATTAATTAAAAGCAACATGCTAAGTAAAATTGGTTATATTTCTAATTATTTACAGGACACCAACAATAACAGTGCATTTTTTTTATTTTGACAAGCACCAACTGTATCATACTCCAACAAATACCTACAATTTACACCAATCCCCAACATCATTCATCTAATAACAAATTTGAAAACTCACCTGTTCTTCACCACTTCGAGTTTTTGTTAAAATATTATTGTTTACTTTGCTGTAAAGTTACCATGAGTTTGTGGAAGGTGTTATGTAAATTAAAATTATTATTATTATTATTATTATTATTATTATTATTATTATTATTATAGATCCTCTGGTCATCTTTGCTCTTCAAAGACTCAGCCTTTCCACTGTGCTGCTTTTGTACCAAATCATGATTATTATCACACATCACCTGAATCACTTATCACTTATCACATGATTATTATCACTGATTATTAACACATATCACCTGTTAGAAATCACATTATTTTTACTTCGGTACTAGCCATAAATTGATCATGGAAACTTTATTTGGAATGTTCTCCAGGCCTGAAATGCAGGATTGGACATTTATTAACACATAAAATAAAGTTAGAACAGATAAAACATTAAATATCCTTGGTGCATACTGCCTGGTGATATATGATGATCTACAAAATCAAAGTACATATAAGGAGTAGGGTTGGGCGATGTGTCCCTAAAATAATATCACAATATTTCAGGGTACTTTTGCGATAATTATTTATTTGGCGATATATTTCAACAACATTTAAATGCAACAAAATATATTTTATACTTTAAAATACCTGACCTCTCGGCATTTTCGACTTTCCTTGTACTCAGCTGCTTGCTTTTGCTTGAGGTGGTGAAACAGATAAGATGCATTTCCCCCCTTTTGTTGTTATAGACCTTTTGCATAGCTTATGTATTACTGTAGTTTGTTGTTCATCTGATATTTTGTACCAAAACCACCCAAACACTACTGAAGTCGCTGCCCTTTTTGTAACAAACTTCTCAACCGCAGAACCACTTTCTGCCATATCTGTTGCTCTGCCTAGGAGTCACGTAATGGAAATACAGTGTTCCCTCGCCACTTCGCGGTTCACCTTTCGCGGCCTTCGATGCATCGCGGGTTTTCAAAAAATATTAATGGAAAAAATATATTGCAGATTTTCGCTGTTTCCTGGGTTTTTGCGGAAAGAAAATATATAACAAATATTAATTCTAACAATAAAGGAATGTTATAAATCATAAAATATTAGGATTCACAGTAAATAGCTGTTGTATCTACTCAATG
>JAUZSU010027557.1:0-10526 GCA_034780255.1 Parotocinclus maculicauda | reverse complement strand
ATATATACACACATGTATATATATACTGCTTTTGCACCCCATAAACCCTTTGTTTTACACTAAATTCAATTAAAGATGGATTTGCCAGGATGTATATCCTTCATAAATTAGGAATTACCTGTACAATTGTACATAGATCCAGAAACAAAATTATCCACCTTAGTCCACTCTCTGTACAGCGTATGGGCTTTTACTGTTCTGCTGCTCTGTTCCTCTTTATTTGTACCCTTTACTGTCACCAGCAAATCTCCTCTCATGAGGTACTGAGAGCCTTTAGCGCCTTCCTCTCTTTCCTGTAAATATACTTTATGTCTCCATTTATTCTCCCCATTTCCACAAGGGGAGTTTTCTTCAAAATATTTGAAGACTAAAAACAGCTGGAGTACACAGTAATACACAGTAATATGAAAACAGTAACATTGAGTTTAGAAGCTAAATACCATGCAGTGTTTAACCTACATAAATACAATGCAGAAGCAATTAACAAAACCCAGTAGACTTATCCATCACTGAATCATCATCACTTGGGGTTAGGCTTTATATACACAAAGATTGCGTGGGTTCTAGTGCTTTATGCAGGTCCAATGCTGGCACCCCTGGTCTGTGTTCCATGAACTTCAAGAAGATCCGAATTTCAGGAGTCAGTATTTGATGGTCATTCAAATATAATGATGGCCAATAAGTCGTGGCATGGTGCAATATTGTATAACAAAACATCTCATGAAAAAACTATGAATTGGCGGGGGCATGTACAGCCCTGGTCTTACAGTGCCAGGAATCCAACCGCTTGACTTTCAGTGCCAAGAGACCAGCTGTTGCACTTTTGGTGCCAGAAAACCAGCCACTGCACTTTCACTTACAACCTTAGTTAAAAATCAGCAAACCATTCATTCACCTGAAATTATTCCAGTTAGTGGAAACTTTACTTAACTACCCAGAGTAAACTTACATGTGGAAATCCCTGGTCTGCACGGCTAAAACAAAGAACAACTCAGTCCTGTGAGTCTTCTCATAAACCCAAACCCTCACCTTACTTACACTTTCATCCCATCTCAAGCAAAGTGGGGTTTGAGATGCATTTTGAGTTAGTGAGGAGCCTGGCTGTTAACTTATCTGAGACTAGTTAACTGACCAAAAAGTTTATGGATTCCTGGAAGGATCAGGATGTGAGGAACCAGTCTGGAAACCCAAGGAGGGCCATGACACTGGTATGGATCAAGTGGACCTTGTCCTGTGTTCTTCCTAGTCCAAGTGCTCTTCTGGGTTGGGGTTGGGTCAAACTCCATCATGTGACAAAGCCCCTATGTTACAGTTTACTCAGTAATAAAATGATTATAAAATGATTACAAATAACAAATTGTTTTTTGTAACAGTACTTTTACAGTAATACCATTTTATACTACTCTTCTCACCTCACAAAACTGTATACAGGTGGGATGTGCTGAAAGTAATATGGAAAATAAATCCCTAAAAATGTGGTGCAACAAAACTCCCTAACCTACGAGAACTCTGGTCTAAAAAGAGCACAGACCTTTCATTCTCATCGAACATCTCTAAAGATATAACAAAATGGCACCAGATCTTGACTTAAGGGCATCATAAACGGCAGTGGACCCATTATGTGGAACTGTTATATGGACCTCTTATGACCTGCTGTAGCTCAAGGTGAAATGTTATTCCTAAAGCATCTGCTGTAGGTTCAAACCACAGATTTGAGCCTGTCCATATTTTTTTCCTAAGCAGGAAAGCAATAAATCATGATGAATACAAAGCATTGTTTGAATATGGAAAGCAAACCAGAGAAAGGCCCTACTGTCAAGAGCTCGATAATCGTTATTCCTCTCATCCTTATCTCCCCCCTCCATAATGTCTGCGGTTTGGTCATGTGACATGGACGAGAGAGCTGGAGGTCAAGCCCTGGTTCAGGCCACAGGGACAGTTGTGAAAATGAGGCGAGGTGCATTAACAATGGAGGTGCCAAGAGCGTGGGCTTCTGTGACAATGCAAGAAAGCAGTCAGTTGTTAGAATTAAAAGAAGAAAAAAAGATAATAAATAGGCTGGCATAATCAGCAGGGCATGCTTATTCAAAAGCCTGACATTTGCAAGCAACCCATAATCAGCCCGTATTCACACACACACACACACACACACACACACACACACACACACACACACACACACATACTCGTTTGTTTGTATCAAACGTATTTTAAGAATTTTTCACAAGACACTCAGCTCCCAAATGCATTATTTTCAACACCAACAAAGCTCGTTGCCGCAAAACGATGCATTAAAAGGAATTTATAAAACCCCATTACAACAATGAGTCCTCAAAACCTGAGCTCAGACAAACATGGTGTGACCTGGACAAAAATAAATAATTAATAATTCACAAACAAATATTTTAGCAGTTTATAACCTACAAAAAGTAAAAAAAAAACAACAAAACACTACAACAAATAGGTTATAAAATTTTGTGATTGTATATCAGTATTAGTGTCTTTATGTCAGCAGTACATTTTCCATAATGTATACGCAATTCCAGAACTTTACTCCAGCTGACAGGATATTTTATATGTTAGTTTGTTTATTTGTCCATTAATCATCAGCACTTACCGCACTCTAAAAGACAGAAAAAACTCTGAAAATAGTTTTCAAATATGTAAGAGTTGCACACTCACATCTAAAGACAAGTCACAGAGTTTAGTGACAGACTATGATTTTCCAAAAATTCTTGATATTGCAGGGTAACTAATTGCAAGACTGCAACTACATTTCTTTTGAGATCATTTCCCATCATGCTCGCTGATTAGTATTTTAATGAAGGGTTCTGCTGTACAGTACGACTCAGCATCACAGGCTGACCATACACAAGGTAACTTTGAAAATACTCCAAAAAATATTTTTAAAAGACCAATTAAAGTCTCACGTTTACATGGGTTTAGGCTTACCGTTAATTATATAACTTGAAAAAACAAATTACAAACATTTTAATAATATTTTTTCAATGTTTTTAATAAAACAAAATATTTGTAAAGGACTTCATTCTGAGACCTTCTCACATCTACAGGGTTTAAGAGCATGCTTTTATGTAAATGCAACTGTGAATGTAAATACGTAAATGATTACAGACACTGGGTCTTGCCAGAAGAGGGTGTGAAAGTGTTTCCCCCACTGCCCTATAAAATGCACTCAGAGGCTACTTTTGGGCAGTGTACAACTTGTGTAAAAATCTTCCCCACAGATGTTGCAGCTGGGCCTATAGATCCTGCATAAATGCTGAAGCTGGCATCCCAGTTGATAAATCTGGCAAATAATCTGGCAAACCAAGGAATTATTGCAATCTGGTTAAGACATTTTTCTTGGGCGAGCATTTTCTTGTTGCAAAATAGCAGTTGAAATCTCTGCCAAAAGAGGCAACACATGAGGCAGTGTCTCTGTTAGTGTCCCTTGTATCACCCCTGGGGTGATCGACTGTCATATTCGATGGCTCCTCAGATAATCACAGCAAAAATTTAGAGCAATGTGTTGTTCCACAGCAACGGCAAGATTTAAGTGCTCAACACGAGCACTTCCTTTTAATTTGAGATTAAAAACAGATGTTTTTATCAATACATTGTTATCGATACATCAAGTCAACTTAAGATAGTTATCCTTATCATCTTACGCCAAATGATTGCGATATTGAAGCACAGCTAGAAAGACTGAATTTATTCTGACAGTGGAAACTCCATGTTGTTTAAAAAGTCATTTTGTTCAAAGCCAGCATAATCAAAGATTCCCAAGATTATAGGAGACAAGGGTCCAATCAGCAGCACTTTTCACGTTTCTCACTTTTTACAGGGTTAAAGTGGGAAACAACCCTGGACAGGATGCCAGTTCATTGAAGGGCACATTCAAGAAGACACAAAAACATCACTTTTATGAACATCTAATACAAAGTGTGTCTTTAGGAAAAGCCCAAAAAATCTGGAGGAGTTGTGAGTTTGTATCTAACCACCGGTCATGCATAATAAACCAGTTTAGAAGGATTGTGTGGTTTAAGTTATAGAGTTCTACCTTGCCAGGGACTTCAAGTTACAGGGCCCACTAAATAACAGGAGTTATTGACAGATGTAATATCTTAAACAAACCAAAAGTTAGGCATTGTGGTGCAGTGGGTAGCGCTGTCGCTCTACACACCTCGGTTTTATTCTCAGGGCAGTCGTTCTCCCACATCTAACCCACCCAAGGAGGATGGGTTCCTTGGAATAACATTTACATTTGCAACATTTAGCAGACGTCCTTATCCAGAGCGATTTACAACTCATACAGTCTTACAATTCAAGCAACGGTGGGTTAAGAATCTTGCTTCAGGATTCTTCATTACAGAGTTTGGGGAATTTTTTCTTTCCACTGTCACCCTAGGCTTGCTCAAATTGGGATTAACCTTTGCTGCCCAACTGTGTAAGTTTAACAGAGGTGGGATTTACCTTAACCGCTAGGGTACTGCAGCTGGAGTTTTGGTCCTCCCAAGGATTCTACATTACAGTGTTTAGAGAATTTTTCCTTCCCACTGTTACCCTTGCTCAAATTGAAATTACCCTTTGCTGCTTTGAGAAAATGCTTCATTGTAAAAAGCAAAGTCCGTAGAAATCGGACTTGACTTTAAATGTCTGCCTGGGTTTTGTACAGGTACTCAGGTTTCCTCCCTACTCAATTAGGTCGGCTGATATCTTTAAAGTTGCTCAATGTGAGCGAATGTGTATGTGTGTGCCCTACAATCAACTAGTGCCCTGTGCTACCGGTTAGGTTGTGCCTCCCCTCTTGTTTCTTTATGAGATTAAGCATCTATGGAATGTGAGTGAGTGAGTATTTTATAATGCGTTCATGAGTTATACATTTTGGCACAGTGCTCGCAAAAAATACCAAAAAAACGAAGCTGGACAAGATTCAATCCAGCCAGCGCCAGATAGTCGAATGTTTGATTTCTGCCAAGATTCGTTTCCATTTGGCAACAGGTTTGTGCCAGAGCAGGTGTGAACCAGACATGCTGCTACAGTGGAGATTAATTTTAAATCAAACGTGAAGCCACCACATGGCAGCCTGCAGAGCGTGCATCCACAAGGATTACAGAGAGTTTGCTTGTGAAGTGCAAACAATAAAACTGAATTCCCCCTCGATCCTTTATTAAACTTCTCAGGACTTAAGCAAGGTATTTGAAACAGCCTGTGTTATTGAATATCAGTGTGGCATTGGGAGAGAACAGTGAGTTTACTATAAATGGCAGCAATTCAGCAAAATAACGGCACCCGGTTCTGAACAAGCGCCATGTTTGTAAAAGCAGCATTAGGAAAAAATCAATCCCCAGAAACGTGCTTACACTGTAGAAAGACCAGAACGCAGAAAGCACCAGAAAACAGAACTGGGCTGTGGCTGTAGAATGCTTAGCTATGCTGTAAACCCTGCCTGACTGAAACAAAAACATCTGCAAGAACAGATGAAGAAATTAACAAATTCACCCATGCAGACACGGGGAGAACATGCCAACTCCACACAGGCAATAGTAGGTGTAGGACTGTGGTGGCCTAGTAGTCCAGCCAAAAGGTATGATCCATCTAAACACATTTGCTGAGCTTTCAGACTGCAGCTATCTGAGCAGCAGTGCTGTGTTTGACTTGTGTTTTGTGTGTATAGTGTTTCACTTAATTTTTTTCCGTGTTTTTTACTGTGGTACAGTACCAAACAGTCATGATGGATTTGAGAGGAACACAATCATAAATCAGGGATCACCTGTACAATACACCACCATTAACGTATATAATGGCTTATACAATGTTGATTTTCTGGAGGTCTAGAATACAGTTGAAATCTCTGCAAAAAGAGGCAACACATGAGGCATAAATAAACACAGAATATGATGCTTTGCAAATCCTTTTCAACCCATATTGAACTGAATACAATACAAAGACAAGCTATTTAATATTTAAACGAATACATGTATTGTTTTTTCTTTTAAAATATTGACTCTTTTTGAATTTTCAACACATTCCAAAAAGCTGGGACAGGGGCATGTTTACCACTGTGTTACATCACCTTTTCATTTAACAACACTCAAAAAGTGTTTGGGAACTGAGGATATTTATTGTCAAAGCTTTGTAGGTGGAATTCTTTTCCATTTTTGCTTAATGTACAACTTCAGTTGCTTAACAGTCCGGGGTCTCTGTTGTCGTATTTTGCACTTCATAATGCGTTCACACAATTTCAGTAGGGGACAGGTCATCTTTTACTATGAAGCCACGCTGCTTTAACACATGCAGGCTGTGGCATTGTCTTGCTGACATAAACATGGACGTCCCAACGTGTAAAAGACGTTGCTTGAATGTCAGCATACTGTATGTATATATACCTGTCCCAATTGTTGGAAATGTGTTTCAGGCCTGAAATTCAGGAGTGAAGGTTTATTAACACATTTTGCAAGAAATATCTTGTCATTTTCCATACCATCCCATGCCCCTTTTCCCAATTTGGGATTGTATTATATAAATAGGTAAAAGAAAAAAAAACAGTCATTTGACCAGAGGGTGCCAAAACATTCGCCTAATCCAGAATGTTTAATATAGTACCTTACGCCTCTGCGGCGAAAAATGCAGCATCATTATCCTAGCCGTATGCTGTCGTGTTCATTCAAGTCTCAGTAAGGGCGACAACCCAGGTCTATTTTTACCCTCAGTGCACACGCAAATGTGCGCACACACACACACACACACACACACACACGACAGGAAGGCAAATCCGGCAGACTGATTATCAGCAGGAATAAAAGAACAGAGGAATAGAGTCAAGGGCTTTGGATTTTATACCACATTAGTTCTGACTCAAATCCAGCGTGCAGTATAGACTATATTACATACACTACATACTACACACAAGTAGTAACACACAATATTACACGCTACATTCATGTCATACACAATTACGAAGTCGCTTCCACCAGCAGCGTTCAGTAATAAATAAAAACAAACAAAACGCAAATATGCAGTGTTCAGCACTATCACCTCACAGCTCTAGAATGCCGTCTGCATGGAGTTTGCATGTTCTCCCGTATTTGCATTCGTGTTAGGTCATCTGGCATCCCAGTGTAAGTAAATGTCAGCACATGTCCTGTGATGCCCTATTAAGAGTTGGTTCTTACCTTGCACTCTGTGCTGCTGGTTAGGTTCCATTTCCCTGTGGCCCTGAATTAAACTTTGTGCGTAGTTAAATGAATGGATTAATACATGAATTAATAAATAACTGAAATGTAATATGGGGGCACCCCTGGTTCGTGCCGTGTTTGACTGATCCAACCCCAAAGTGTGTTAAGAATCTGGAGCCTCTGGCAAGTTAGAAAAATCCAGGAATGTGCATATATAATTCCTTATATTAACTGAAGTGGTTTAGAAACTTACAGGTTCGTATATTTCCTCAGGTGAGGTGATGTTGCAGCTGCTTTTAGTCCCCTGGTTATAGAATCATGTTCCATATTTACGTTACATTCACAACTGCAGCATTTAACAGGAGCCCTTATACAGTGTGACTTTAGAAATGTTGGATTAAAATTTATTTTTACATTTGTGTCAATTATTAGATGTAAATACCAATTGATTGTTATCCAGAGTCACTTACAAATGATACAGTCTTAAAATCCCAGCAATTTTGAGTTAAGGGCTTTGTTTAGAGACCCCACAATGACAGCTTGGAAGAATGGAAGTGTGGGATTTGAACCCTGAACCTTCTGGGCCAAAGTCGTATATTCCTAATACAATTTTGTGTTGTTTCTTGCCACAGTCTTCTAAGGCTTGCTTAGTTAGTCTTTGGGCCTAGATTTGTAGGCACTGGGAGCCTAAAGTTGCTTTAAGACAATGATTCATTGTAAATATTTCTATTGCACTTAATTTAATATGATTTGATTTCACATGGAAATAAAGGAAAGGAACACAAATGGAGATTTCTTGGATTATTATTTAAATATATAGGCACTTTTCCTTCCCATTTATCTGTCGGTCGTGTGTTCAAAGCAGGCTTGAGTCTCAAATCTTACGAGGTACAGAGCTGGGTTCGATTTAAGCCTTTAGGAAGGAAAGAGACGCATTAATGTTTTAAATCCAATGGAAGGGGTGACGTGAGGAAACTTTGGTACACTCCAAACCAGAAGTGCTGCTGCTGCATTCTGAATTAGTTGCAGGTGCCTGATTGTACACATGAGAAAGCATGTCAGGAGATTAGACCCTGGCTTGGAGACATGTCTCCAGGAATGTAAAACAACTCAGTCTTGGTTTCAGTTCGGATAATAGTCTGACATCCATGAGAAGCTTTCCTTCCTGACGTTTTAGTAATTTGTCAACAGAACTACACAACTAGTATATCTAGAAAACAGCTCAGTCTAACTAATTAAGCTGAAATAAAATCATTGGCAGACACACAAAGCAAGCTTTGATAATAAGCTAATGGGTTCTAGCCCAATAGCAAGAACAAATCTCTAGCAGTAAGCTAAACTATCCTAAATGTGGTTTACTAATAATCACATAGCACTGAATATAAGATACATTTACCCCTAAGATTTTTTTACTTTCTAAGGTATAAAAATAAGGGGTTTTTTTGGTCCAGGAGTTGTGAACCCTTTGGATTCTTCTGTATTTCTGGATAAATATGAATTAAAAAACATCCTAAAATGTTCATGCATAGAGAAACAAATTCAACAGATGAGATTAAAAATGTGGATTTTTTTATTGGGGACAATGTCTCATATCTGAGTATTGTCAGTGGATCTGTGTTTGTTATGAACATGATTCACTCCCGTCTTTTTCAGTGGATCTGTGTTTGATTCAGTGAATCGTTCAGTGATTAAATGATTTACTCCTGTCATTTTTAGTGGGTCAGCATTTGAATCAGTGAATCATTCAGTTATAAACATGATTCACTCCTGTCTTTTTTCAGTGGTTCTGTGTTTGAATCAGTGAATCATTCGGTTATGAACATGATTCAATCTTATATTTTTTACTGGATCTGTTTTTGAATCAGTGAATCATTCACTTATGAATATGGTTCACTTTAATATTTTTTTACTGGATCTGTGTTCAATCATTCAATGTAGAACATGATTCAATCCTGTCATTTTCATTGTGTCAGGAGTTGAATCAATTAATCATTTGCTTATGAACATGATGCCTGCCTCTATTTAATCAGGTCTGTTTTTTAATAAGTAAATTGTTTGGCAATAATAACTCACTCCTGTGACCGTGTTTAAATCACTTATTCCATGATGAATGTGTTTCATATTGAGAGAACATTTGAATTAATGAGCTATTCAGTCATAAATACAACACGCTCTTCTATTTTATAATAGGGTAATGTTTAAAACACATTAACATAACTCTGCCATTATTGTAATGATTCAGAGTTTACATTTTTAAGTTTAATTTGAATAAAAGTTTAATTACACTAGCTTTAAATTTAAGAGGGAAACAATTTTTGCAATTCTGTTTCTCTAGGGCCTTCTGTTTACTCAGGACCCTTTGAATCCATTTATAAAACTCCAAATTTGCACCCTGGGTACTTTCTTCTCCTTTGCACCAACCACTTAAAATCTAGGTTCGAAATCTATTACCTTCACTGGGTTATCGACTGTATCTATTGAATTTGGGATCAAGTCAAATACAGCTGAAGACACCAGTTTCTTAGTTAATTCTGCTGTCAACATCAGCATCAAATAATGACAATGGCTTTAAAAACAGCTTCATAATGAGGCATTCCTTTAAAGGAGGCGTGTCATTGTGTAGTGTTCTTTAATTTGTGTGCTCCCACTTGATATAATTAATGGAAAGTAATTACTAACAGATGCACACAATTCCCAGTGAGCGATCCTCTCTGTGCAATAGAACTGTAATTATGAACTTAATAATGCAAAAGTATGGATCAGCACTATTCCTGATGTAGGATTTGGAACTAATGGAGTATAAAATTGAACAGATATAAGCAAGGACTGACTGAGTCCCAACCTGTCATCTTTTTCAGCCCATTATCCTACTAATGCTCCTATCAAAGCTTTTGTGTGTATGTGCTTGAGGGCAGGTTGCTTCTGATAATGTGGCATAAGTTTAGTGAAAAGGAGCCATGCAGAACAGCACATCACACCTCTCTTTGTATAGACACGCTGTACTCTGGATATTATGTGCTAGCAGCCATTTGCCGGAAAAGCTTCGGTATATTAGTATTTTGCAATACTAAAATGTATCTCCCCAAAACCTCCCTATGTACTTGATGGCTTGAAACTGAGCCAATTCCTGATTTAAAGGTAAATAGCATATGCGGTTGTGAGAAACAGACTCCCATTGTCTGTATATTTTGTCAGCTCAGGTACTTGCCCATCTGAGTGTCAATGAGTGCCTTTCTGACAATCTGAGTTCCTATTCAGGGTGGCTCGGTGGGTAGCCCCATTGGTCTCAGGTTCAATCCCAAGATGGAGCAGCCTGGGTTCTTTCTGTGTGGAGTCTGCATGCCCTCC
>JAUZSU010027546.1:0-10526 GCA_034780255.1 Parotocinclus maculicauda | reverse complement strand
TTGTGGGTTAAGGGCCTTGCTCAGGGACAGGGACCCAACTGTGGCAGAGAATATGAACCATGGACCTTGTGGTCCATAGTCCAGCACCTTAACCACTAGGCTACCACAGACCAAGGGAGCTATTTTGACTGTGTTAACAGCAGAGAAACAAGCAATATTCATTTACAGCATTTAGCAGACACCCTTATCCAGAGCGACTCATCAGTCATACAATCCAAGCAATGGTGGGTTAAGGGCCTTGCTTAAAGACCCAACTGTGGCAGCCTGGTAGAACTGGGATTTGAACTCAGGACCATCAGGTCCAAATTGACCTTTGTGCATGGATTTAGGTTTTATGAGGTAATAAATATATATATATATATATATATATATTTTTTTTTTTTTACATTTTTTACTGTTTTTAATATTAAGAATATATTTAAACCCTAACAGGCACAATTTAATTGATTAGAAAAGGAGCCTTCAATGACAAAATAGATTTGAGATATAACAGTCACAGACTTATATATCATGTCAATCAATAAGTGGGAATAAAGTAATGTTATCAAATAAAAAAATAAGAGCCTAATTCATGTGTACATGCAGCAAATTAAGAGTTTTTTAGGTATACTATAAGGGCTTTCTAAACCTGTGGATTGTAAATTAGTGATATGTCCATGATATTTTACAGACAATATGTTTGTATTAGTTAAATTTTGACTGGCTTATAAAAATATGACTAATCTTTAAAACAAAGATTACCTCCATCTGTTATAGGCATTTACAGCTGTGCACACGGGCCATCTTAAGGCAATTAAAGATGGTTTGTATGACTATTTTCATTCAATTGCTAATAACTTAGATTAATAGTAATTTTAAATACATTTAAGACTCGTGGGTTAATTGATATCCAATACCAAGTAGTAAATCTTCCTAAATTCTTTGTAAGACTCCAAATTAAACTAAAATATGGTTTAATATATGATAATCTTCATCAACAAGTCCATATACCAGCAAATATATAAATAAAATAATTATATGTATAACAGTACAAAAGAAACAAATGTACCAATTTGTCTATAGACAAGCTCCCAACATCTATTGATACCGGGGAGCCCAGGAAATGCTTTTCTTGCTTAGCCAACTGTGAACAGTGAAGTCTGACTTAATTTGATTAAACACTTAGTTAGGAATAGCAATTAATGTACTTTCTCTGGCTGCTTTTTAATGGCTCTCTGCAATTAGCACACTGACTCTTGTTAATTATACTTTTTTTTCTTCTTTTTTTGGTTTATAGGTCATGGTTGCATAGGCTATGTTATGTTATTAGGAGGAGGGGGGACCAGGACTGTCAGTATGGTTGTGGCTCACAGGAGTCCATTTATTCCCCAGCACAGACCTAATTATTCCAGTCTAGCCTGCTACAGGTAGAGACCACCTTCATTCCAGCTGGGACAGCAAACACCTCCACAAAACAGTAGGAAAAGATTAATTGTTTGCTTTGTTTTGTGCCCTCAGGGACACTGGTCACTTAATAAAGAAAAATAATTCTATCTTGCTCTTGATTTGGTTTATTGTCCTGAAATGCTTGTGGTAGAAACAGGCCGAGACTTAATTCTTGTTAGCAGATTTTTCCATTACTTTTGGAATGGGCAAAAAGCACAAGAAAATAACTGCAATAAATAAAAGAGACTTGATGAATGGTGCAGATTATTGTTTCTTTACAAAATGCGTCATGATATGTAGCTTAATTTGTCAGTGAGCCCTCATTAAAAGGATACTTTAAATTGTTTGCCCATTGTTCTTAATTGTTAAGCAAGCATATTACAGAGGGCTTGTCGAATGATGGCACAATTAGAGAGTCCCTTTAATTGACCATTGCCACATGTGCTGAGTGAACACATCACGCCAGGAAGCGAATTAATGGCAGGCAGTCAGGATCTTGAAAGTAAAGGTCAATAAAATGCACACTTAAATGCAAATGACACTGTAACATGTCAGATAAATGACCTTTTGTGGACAAGGAACAGCCTTGGAATGGCTTAGGATTGCTAGTGTCCCCCTTTAAATATTTACACTCAAACAAAAAAAATCCTTTCAAATTTTTACAATGAAGTAAAAAAATAATTACCTGTTTTATGACTATGCTACTTTTACCTAGACACAAAAGTGCTAATTTAACCTTATATGAAGTTTCAATTTAAGTAATATTTAGAAGTGAAAGCACATCTGAATAGGTTTAAAGACACCACGAGTATATGAGCATGAAGTCTAACAGCAAGAGCAGTGAGACAAATTGTGTTTTAGCATGTTTATGTGATTTTTGCTAAATCCCCTAATACTACTACATAAATATTACATGTCACCAAACAAGGAATCTTCTTTTCAATACAGGATCAGTGAAGACTGATGTCAGATAGAGATAGTGTGTGACAACATAATGTGCTGTGGCATGCAGGTTTGCTCTATTAGCAGAAACTTGTTATTTTTCTTTGGCTGAATGAGGCCTCTAAGTGTGGACAGGCTTTGATAAATGCTGTGGTGTGCAGTTGATGCAATTCATTTGTCAACGGTGTGAAAAAAGGTTAATCGGTATTCTCCAGCCAGGTTACTGTGCTTCTCACTTGCTCCTCGCCAGTAATTGTGCCTCTGTGTGCCCTCATCAACTAGCCCCTCACTGACTGGGCAGAGTACATGGAGCCTTTGCTGCCAAGGAGCGACCATATATTATCAGTGATTGTGTGGAGAACATTAAGTCCCAATAAAAATGATAAAAAATGTTTGAAAGAAAAAGAGGCAAAGCATAAAAACAAATAAATCCCAAATGTCAGTTTCATAATTTATGTCCAAGTATTTCATACATGGAGTTGAATGATCATGGGTAAGAGGGGAAAAGAAATCAATGAAAATTCATATTTCATAAGGCCATAATTGCATTTGAAAGTGTGCAGTAGTCATTTGTTTTAGCAGCCTACACAGTGGTTGCTTGATGACACTGCCATACATTTAAGAGTTAGGTCTTATTTCTTTTCCCCTGCCTCATCGCTCCTTCCATCTTTCGATATTGGTTTTTACAGCTACACTGTACAGCTGTTGAAAATAAGGGTTTGTTATAAAAAAAATGCACTTTAAAAAAACCTGACAACTTGACAATGTTCTATCATCTGTGAAGTTATCGATTTGCCAGTGTTTTAACCATCAAACTGGATCTATTTGAGTGACTCTGGTTTTTAAACAATTTCTTTGACAGGCCAAGCGTCACAGCAATTGCCCCACTCTAAAAGACAGTATTTCAATTTGTGGACACTGCTCAAGCTTGTGCTTACCCATCCACTCCCCTTTTAAAACAGACCCAGACTTCCAAAGGGCTCCCATGGTAGACAGAGTTGTCCTGAAGGAGAAGGGGGAAGAAAGGGGGGAAGACAAAATGAAATGGTCTTGCTTTATAGATTGCTGTTAGGTCAACAAAACTTTGGCAGCATTGATTAACTTGACAGTGAATGCAGCAGTACATTTATCACTAATAGCCATGCTGCAGAAAATCTAATAAGAGCCAAACAATCCCCCTGGAGCCGTAACAGGTTCTGTGTGGCCAGCAGAGCGTGTCATGGAAATATCTGTGTCTCCCTGGATGCCTCTGCTGAAGGGTCAGGCAAGCAATGATGCGCCGAAACACATGCATCATCTCATCAGAATCCCCTATTCCTAGCTTTATTCACACACTGATGCAATCTTGGCACACATGCAACCTAGCCAGCAAGTTGCAAACATACATAATTGGCAACAAACATAGTAATGTTCAAATGTGTGTATGGGAAGGAGAGGTGAATCACTACAAATACCTTTTTATCAAGGTGCTCAAATTAGTTCAAACTGTTTGTTGAGAGTGTATAAATTCAAATTTTAGGAATGGGCTGAGAAGTGATTTGTGTTAAAGTGGGGTTATGAAACACTGGCTGTGCATCAGAGTTTAGCACAGAGGCTAATCGATTTGCTGTCACCTGGGCATCAGGTTCACTCTTAGGATTCAGTATTTTTTTAGCCCGTTTTGCATATTGCATCGATTGAGCTGGGGGGTAAATGAGCAAAAAGCGCAGAGGCAAGAGGATGAATTGTTTACTTGCATAAAAATAACCTTTCAATAAGGGAAGATGCATGATGCGGACTTCTGGTGGTGTTCTGCTGCCCCAAGCAGATGGCATTCAGCTGCTATTGATCCAGGGCTTGCAGGCAAGCAGGGGGCAGTCCCGGCCAGGGCATGAACAGCAGGCCTGTCCATTGTAACCACCTCCTTAACTATCCCTCAAAACAAAATCAAGTCACAATAAGATTCGATTGCATTAGACTATTGAGTGAAAATAGTAAATTTCTGGGCAGGAGACTTATGTCATTGTGAATTCTTGAGCTTCTCCTTGGTATGAAAACCACAAAAACCCATAACCATATAAAGCATTATTGCCTGGCTTTGGGAAGCATTAACAATATAGCACAGAAAAGCATGGGCAATGACCTCTTCCAGTAGGCAGATAGTGTTAAAAGTAGCTGAATGGAAATCATCATACAGTTATTGGCTAATAATGAGGCCTTGATGTTGGGATCAAGTAAGCTGCTGCAGTATCTGTTATTTCAAGGCTGAGTGTTCTTCCCAGCAATAAAAGAAAGAACCAACCCCCTATTCCACCCCACTCAACCCATCCATGTCTCACCCTAGCGCTAGCCTTCAGCACTAATTAGTTTCAGAGGGAATGGGAAATGGGGCTCCAACCAAGCTCTTCCCGCATAGCATCGGAGTGTGGAGAAGACGCATTAGTGAGACAAAAATGGGGATGTCTAAGGCCCCTTCTAAGTCTTGGAGCACCTGATGTAGTGTTTTACATGCATTTCCGAGGTACCTTAAATGTCAGAGAAGCATGTGGTGCATTCTCTGTTAAGAGTACATTTTTTGCACCAGATGACTTTTCATGTGTGTCCATAAGTCCGACCCCCTTTCTGTTCCTGGCAGTTATAACATAATGGACTGGATTTCTTTTTCCATGACACATTATTTTCAGACCAATTATGGTACAGTTGGGAACTATTTGGAAACCAAGGGATATATTTAATTTTGTTTTATTCGTTACATTTAAAAAATCTGCAAAACACACAGTTTGACCATGTGTAACTAAACTGTTACATAAGATCATGGAACTGATATGAGTGCTGTTGCCTTGTAGTGTTGATAACATGTTTCAAGATTGTCATAGTGCCAGGTTGCTGGTTTTTCTTTGCCTTCTTTTTAAAGCTTGTTTACCATGCTACCTTCTGATTTATTAAGCAACACATTATTTTCTGACTGTGCAACCTGCTTATAATAAATGTGATGTGACACATACATGCAACACCATGGCTCTGCTGTAGATGTTAGTGATTAAATATTGCCAAATCCACAAACCTAATTGCTTTCACCCATCCTCTCTTACTTAACTCTGTCACTTTCATGTCATAGTATTTTTCACAAGTTTTTTATTATTTTTAAATATGCAATTGCATGTAATAATACAGTATGATGTTTTTCCCACTTAAAATAGGATGCTGGTGTATTTATTGCGGAAGGCAGTTTAAAAAACAAGTGTGCTTGATTTAGACTTTGGAGCACAGCTTCACTTAATTCATAAATAGCTCCTTTGGGCTTTTACACTTCAAAGTCTATCCATTTCACAGTATTTTGACAGTGTACACAGTCCTTTTCTCAAAAGGTATGTGACTTTCTTGCCTGAGCTTGGAGAAACACACTCTCCAGTTACCACAGTAATTGGTTGATGGGGAGTTTTGAGCCCTAAAAGGAATGTCAGTGTTCGATTTCCTTGTGAATGTAAGTGAGGATATGCCAGCATTTATGCCACTTTCGGGTGACACTGTCTCTTGGCAGAAACTCTGGGGAAATCATTACACTGTTTATGCCTCTCCCCTGTCGGGCACTTCTTCCCTTTGATATTTTCACAATGTTTTCTGCTGAGTGACAGTACCTTTCTTGGGTCAGGAAAAAACAAGTACCTTCTGTAAATTTGTGACCATATTTTAATGGTTTAAAGGGAAAAAAATGCTGACAATTGGTGGAGCATAGCAAAGAATCAGTGAAAGAGGTTGAAAGAAAGATCAATGCTGTCCGAATGGTATCTTCTTCTCACCTTAAAGAGATGGAGCTTTAATGATTTCTGGAGTGACTCAGACACATTTTGAAAGAGAGTAGATATGTTTCAGACTCGGGGGCTGTCAATTTTGGATCTCTAGTTTAGTTTAATTTAATTTACAGATGACCAAAGCATGTCTATTTGGTTCACATCTATGAATTTTTAAACATATCTCACTGTCTATAAATATATCTGGCAATCTAACAAACATGAATAAAAGGAGTAAGTGACTGCACATGGTCAGCAACTTCAATACCTGTTTAAAAATCATTCAAAAAAGAGTAAATCATTGCAAATGTCTACGATATTCAGAAGATTAATTTAGAATTGTTATGTACAACGTAAAAAAATTATGTGCATGTATTGGCAAGTGAATTATATGTTGGTGATGCAGTGTTCTAATACATTAGCACACCAGTACAGTGACCTGGACTGTGCAGTACCAACAGTCCCAACAGTGACTAGGTTCCAAGCAGGTACGATGCAGGCTGTTTCTGGGGATAAGAAGCCAGTTTATATCCATTCATCCCTCAAGGCTGCAACAGCAACCCCTGCCTGCCCCGTGTTGGACCAGCTTCCTGTCCAGGAAAGGCTTATGTCTGAGTTATCTGGTGTTCCCGTTATCCTGACAAGGAAAAGTGTCAATAAGAGTCAAAGTTTGATTAAAAAAATATTTCCTTTATTAAAAATCAGTGCACTTAACAGCTAAGCAAAAGTAATTTTTGTTTGTATCTGTGAATATGGTCTCAAATACACCACTGCTACTTACCTACCTGTATACATATATATCTACCTATCCACATACATATTATTAATATACAATTTATGTTCAGCTTCAGACCTGACGAAATCAGGAGCAGTTTAAGATGGTTTCTCAGAGGCTGATTTGTCTGCTCTTGACCTTTCCAGCTAACTGTCCCATCATGCAGCAATAGGGCTCCTGAGGGACTTCATCCACACCGTCGAGTTGTGCTGGTAATGAAGCCTGTCGTCCAGCTCACATCCTCCAGCAGGCCCACACCAGACACAACTGCAGCTCAGAGCATGTCCTTCATTGATTTCAGTGCTAAAGCCCAACCCACCACTAAAGCCCCCAGAACCTTTTGCCTGTTTTTCAGTCCTCTTTCGATGTCAGAAGCTTGGCTCGTTTGTTATACCTGTGTATGGAAAAGACTCTTGAAGACAATTGAGCATTATTTAATCTAACAGTAGATGTTAGTAAGTTATGTGTCTCATAGTTAACAAGATTATGCAAGTTTAACCAGTAATGACTCCTTGAAAGTGGAGTGTGTATCCATGTGATTCTTCTCTACTAACAACTAAAACAACTATTAATTAACACACCATAAAGAACACTCATCAATGTATTAAAATCAAGGACACAAGGACGTTGGACCAGTCTTCAAGAAAATAATGACATAGAGGTGCTTGTTACCATACTCTGCCACAATATTTTAAATTCCTTTCTTTGAAAGACATTTTTCAGTGATTCTAACTGTTGCAATAAGGGCACCTATAATTTGCTCTTTTTGGAACAGTATAAATTGCAAGAAATTGGATTAAAATTAAGCAAGTCAAAGTGATGTGACATGACGTGGTGTGACGTATAATATACAGTAATATAATATAATATAATATAATATAATATAATATAATATAATATAATATAATATAATTGCTAAAATATATAACATGTCAAAACTTGGCATGCAGTTACGTCGCATGCAGATATGTACAGTGATGTGAAAAAGTGTTTACCCCCTTCCTCATTTCCTGTTTTTTGCATGTTTGTCACACTTAAGTGTTTGGGACATCAAAATAATTTAAATAGTAGTCAAAGACAACACAAGTAAACACAAACTTTGTACATGAAGGTGTTTATTATTAAGGGAGAAAAATCTCTCTATGTGAAAAAGTGTCCAAGTTCGTTTCAGCTTGAGGTTACGAAAAGATGGTCGGACATTCTCCTTCAGGATCTTTTGGTAGACAGCAGAATTCATAGTTCCATTTATCACAGAAAGTCTTTCAGGTCCTGATGCAGCAAATCAGCTTCAGACCATCACACCACCGCCACCACCATATTTTACTGTTGGTATAATGTTCTTGTGTTCAGTGGTTCTGTGAGAGCATGCACACACATCAAACCAAACAGGCTTAGGAAATCCCAGGCAGACCAGAGCATAGTTTGATCCTTTGAAGAGCAGCTCCAACATTGTTGTCCACCATCCAGGTTAAGGTGGCACATTCAATACACTTAAGACCTTCACTTCATTAGGAACCAAGTTGTCATAGTACACATTATGTGCCATACCACTCACAGCCAGCCACTGTAATCTTTGTTGTTGCTGTATAATGAACAAGAAAAGTGGACTACTATGAACTGGGACTGTGCCGTTGTTAGCAATGAATCCAGTTTGATGACCTTGGGCACCCCAAGTATTAATATGAATAGCACTAACTGTACAACGCTATGTGCAGGACATGTTCTGTACAATGGGTACGGAAAATATTCAGACCCCTCTAAATTTTTCACTCTTTGTTTCATTGCAGCCTTTTGCTAAAATCAAAAAAGTTCATTTTATTTTTCATTCATGTACACTCAGCATCCCATCTTGTCAGAAAAAACAGACATAGAAATTTTTGCAAATGTATTAAAAATGCTGAATTATGACATGGACTCTTTGCTCAGTATTTAGTAAAAACACCCTTTTGAGCTAGTACAGCCATGAGTCTTCTTGGAAATGATTCAACAAGTTTTTTACTCCTTGATTTGGGGATTCTCTGCCAGTTTTCTTGCAGATCCTCTCCAGTTCTGTCAGGTTGGATGGTGAACGTTGGTAGACAGCCATTTTCAGGTCTCTCCAGAGATGCTCAATTTGGTTTAGGTCAGGGCTCTGGCTGGGCCAGTCAAGAATGATCACAGAGTTGTTCCGAAGCCACTCCTTTGTTATTTAAGCTTTGTGCTTAGAGTCATGTTGTTGGAAAGTCCTGTTGGAAAGTGAACTTTCAGCCCCATCTGAGGTTTTTTTCCAGGATATGTATGTACTTTGCCAGATACATCTTTCCTTCAATTGCAACTAGTCGTCCTGTTCCTGCAGCTGAAAAACACCCCTATAACATGATGCTGCTACCACCATGTTTCACTGTTGGGATTGTATAGGGCAGGTGATGAGCAGTGCCTGGTTTTCTCCACACATACACACTTAGAATTAACACCAAAAAGTTCAATTTTCGTCTCATCAGACCAGAGAATCTTATTTCTCATAGTCTTCCATTTTTGCAGGTGCTATCCTATAGCTTGATTTGCGTGATTGACATGATTATTATCTGAAAAACAATTAGCATCTCGGATTTGCAATTTATAGTATACTAACCAGAACATAGTCACGCATAGGGCAGAGCTGCACAAGAATTTAGATTTAAAAGGGCTGAGAAAATGTTAATTAAACAAAACAAATCTAACTAATTTGTCATATGAGATACAGTCATGTTCCATGGTCATTTGGTAACAAAGGAAGAGGGTTGTTGTTTTTTTTTACAGCATTTAGGTTTTGTAGGGTTTGGATGTTTCACATTTGTGTGCAATTTCATATAATCTATAATCCTTGATTCATATAATGGCATATATTTTGTTGTGTAAAAACAACCAGGTGTCTGTTGTAGTTTTGATCTCGTGCATGTAGCTATATCAGCTATTCCCAAATGCCGGTTCTTTATACATTGCCTGAGGGATTGAAGAGCACACCTCTTCATTGAGGCTTGCACACTTTGCCTTTATGCACTGAAATTACTTCAAGTTTCTTAAAATGTTGGATAATATTATGTATTAAAGAAGGAGATATTTGCAAATCCCTTAAAATGTTTCTGTAAAAAATATATATATAATCATTTCAATAGTTTTCTCATGCATTTGTTGACAAACCGGATATCCTCTGCTTATCTTAGCTTATCAAAGACTATTTCCAGGATTCTGACTTTGTACCGAATCATAATTACAATCACCTTTTTGAAATTACATAATTAATTTGTTTTTTTAATTCATGATAAGCTAAATTGCCCCATCCCAACTTTTTTTGTTTGAAATGCAGGAATGAATGTTTATTAACAAATGAAATTAAACATATCAGTTTCATACTGTCTGCAATGAAATAAAAGTTAACATACATGTTAGAAACACAGTTTTTTTTGGTTTGTTGTTATAATTTCCCCAAGTGATGTATTGGTACAGTTTAAAGTAATGTTATGAAACTCGCCATGCTTTTGTTAGGGTTCCTACCTTTCCACAGTGCGTTCGGTCGTCCTCGCCGGTCGCCATTACAGAGCCATCGGCGAGGTCGCCTTATATCCACTAAACTTAATTATGCCCTGATCCCGAAC
>JAUZSU010027535.1:0-10527 GCA_034780255.1 Parotocinclus maculicauda | reverse complement strand
TGAGCATAGTCTGCAGCGTGAAGAGCTCCCTCTGTTGCTGAACGCGGATTATGCACGCAGGTGATGCAATTTTCAGAATATTATTCAAGGCGTCATCGTGGCTCTTTCGATGTGTTTATCGTGAAGTCTCACATCGTTATAACAATAAAAATACGATTAATCGTGCAGCCCTACTGGGCAGTGTCAGTAAATTTCTATTATTCAGTCGTAAATGGATCACTCCAGGTCTGCTCTCTCAGGAAATGGCTTGTAATCACTCGATCTGTCCTTTAAAAGTATTATTAAACAGTGCTTCTTATAAGACAAACCTTTACCTTAATATGACATTCTGGCTCTCGTTTATCAACTTTTATTACTGCTATGGAGACCCATTGAGCCGTTTGATTTAAGAGATGTTTCGCAGTGCTAATTACAGTTGTAGGTGCTTAGGGATTTTTAGGTTATGATTTTATCTCTGAATGGGTTGAGCTCATGCAGAGGAGGCACTGAGGAGTCTAAATTGGCCTACAGGCACCAATTACCATGAAATGCCACAAGCAACAAAATCATTACTGTTCTTATCATCACGTTTACCATTCAGATTTTCTAATTTTAATCTGACAGATTTTGTACAAGTTTGTAGCCTTGGAGTTTTGTTGCTCAGTCACCCAGTGCTTTGATACATGGATATTTAGTTGGTTTAAAGTGTGTCAGATTGCCTTTGTCCTTCATCCATAGAAAACAGTCAGATTTGTGGAAGGTATCATCACCACACCACACTTGCTTCTATTCTTTATCTGCTTTGTCTGTTAAAGCAGCTCGGTACGGGGCTTTGTGCGATTCCGGGCACTGCAACCCAGAGCCAGGGCCTCCTGCAAGCACTAATAATTGTCAGATGCGGGAAGTCGGTCTCGCCTGGCCCTTAGCTGGACACTTCCTGGAGCCGACGAACTCCGAGTCTGCTCTGGTAATTTGAATTGCTTGGGTGCCCTCTGAGTATCGAGCCAGCCAACGAGCAGCGCTGCCAGGCCCTCGGCCAACACTGCTAATCCACTGCCGCTGCTCTTTCGTGTCTACACAGTCATGTTTAAAGGAAAGACAAGGGAGAACTCGGTGTATTCTAGCAGGGACACACAACACTATGAATGTAAAGGGCGCTAATGGATTTTGGGCATCTGAGATCAATAAAACCTGGAGACAGCAGGTTTATGGCGTCCGTGTAATCAATATGCAAGCTGTGCTGAAGGTTGATTTTTGGGGGGAAACACATGACCGGAGATTTGTTTTGCTTGACTAAATATACACTGCTCACAAAAATTAGGGGTAATTAGGGGAAAAATAGGGATATTTCATTTTGAAGTGTCCCCTAATTTTTGTGAGCTGTGTATGCATGTGTATAGAATATATATGTACATTTATTTGAATGACTCGCGCTGTGATCAGTACTCGAGCATTAAGGAAGTGTTAATAATTCTCTGACGAGTCTATAGGTCTACCAGCACGGTTAATTTTCCACACTTTTCAGTTACATATTTACAGATTTAACAACTTATCAGCTTGTTAAAAACTCTTCGATTACTGTAGTTAAGATTCCTGGTTTATTGTGCAACATTACATGAGCATGTCTAAATGTTTTATAAACAACGTTATTCATACAAATCACAAAACTTTGAAGAAGATGTTGAATTAGTACCTGGATTGAATGATTGATGTGGGTTATGCATTTTAGTTTTTTAGCATTCATATGCATTGTGACAACACAAGACCCCAAAGAACCCTTTTAGGGGACTAAAAACATAACTCATAAGCTTCCAAATATCAGCACAATTGTCGATTCATGCCGTAAATACCTTAATACCATGGGTTTGGATGTGCTCCTTTTAACTGTTTGATTCGGGCCCATAACCTTACAAATATAACACGCAATGGCATTTATCTAGTCTGCTAGGTTTCTTCTAATTTGTTTGTCCCTTTATCAAAGCATTCAGCCAAGCCTTCCTGGCAGTGACCTTCTCAATACACCTTTAAATATATTATTGAACTTCTACTTTGCAACCAGCCAATAATCCCACAAAAGAATGTGTTGATATGTTACATTTTATTGACTGAATATCAAATTCGTCTCAGAAATTAATGTCTCCACAAACTGTTGTTATTTAATTCTTTAATCCCAAAGATAGCGAATCCTCTTACTATAACCATATCTGGATTAACCAGAGTAACCATGTTACTCCCGTGTGTTATGTTTGGGAACATGTGCAGTCTGAGAAACCCAGCAGAAATCGGAATATGGGAATACATGCTTTAAGATATGTGATTACTGAGGTAAAATCCAGCTCTTTTTTTTTTCATCTGAATTGTTGATCGGACAATGCTGTATATATGACCTTGATTAATCGGATAACTGTAGAAACTCAACTATAATAGTATTAAATTAATGTATACACACTCACTGGTGTTGAGCATGTAACCCTACACAATATGCCACAGTTTTGATTATTAAAGTTTGGTGTTTCCACCTTCAGCTACAGCTGATAATTTTCAGTTGTTGTGGGTCTCTGGAATGCCCCTTCTAACAGTCTTTCCCTGTGGCCTATGTTTATAGACAAAAAGCTCGGTCCACCCTACATGTGGTAGAGCTGCACTTACTGTCACCTCAAATTGTGAATGATCTAGAAATACCGTGGTATGAACGGTTTAGCTAAATCTTTACTGGTAGACCTCATTTTGATGTAATTTCCCCCAGTGCTGCATGTGGAGCCCTTTAGCACTTCCTTATGCATATCTTGTGAATCTGTATTCTTATGCTTTGAATACTTTGAAGTGTTGGTAGCTTTGAGCATTACTGGTATGGGTCTGGCCATCTACTTGTACATTTAGCTTTGTTAAATGCTAGCATGGGCTTTCTGCTGTAGAACTTTAACCATGGGCAACTCTGATTAAAGTCTCCGTCAATGATGCATCTTGTCTGGTGTTTAAAATCATTAGCAGCATTAAGTTAACCTGATTAATATGCTTTATTGCATGATTATGCTCATTAGCATGATGAAGCTCCATTCTGGCCAGTAATCCAATCACATACTGACTGTTTCATCTTAACTTTGAGTTCTTCTCATTACAGCTAGCCGTACTGTTTCATATATTGGGTTATTGAGTTTAGTGCAGTACGTTGTAGAGTTCCCATAAGGGAGTTTAAGTGTAGTCGTTGCTCATTCAGCCTATCTGCAACAATTGGAAAATTCTTTACTGGTTCATCCAGCATATCCTTTCTTGGTTGAATCTTCCACATGATCTGTTTACAAATATTTATATATTCTTTGAGGATCTTTAGACTTCAGGCTGTGGGAGATTTTCCTGATGGTTGAACCCCTCACTGTGTCCAGCTTAAGTCCACCGCCGATACACACCCACACACACCAATCTGTGTCAGCAGTGCCGCCTGTTCTAATTCCCTCAAAAAAAAAATTCCAAAGCCTTCCAGACCCTGAGAAAATCCTTCAGTCTGTCTGCACAGGGGACATATCGAACCTAATTTTGATGATCATATTTCCTCCTGGATTCAGTCACAGTAACCAGTGAATTAGCAAAGACGGTGTCTTTTCATCAGATCTTGTTGTTTGGCAGCTTGGTGACTGACCAGGCTTTTTCGGTGCCTGCCAGCTTCCCAGACTTTGGTTCTCGAGCAGAGGTAGGCCTTGCTCATCAGCCTGCTGTGCTCCCTGCTGCCCAATAAACTGCCAGGCTTTTGACATGGCTGTTGAACATGTCTCACCCCACCTGCTCCCTACTCCTTTCCAACTGAGATCAAGTCTGGAAATGAATGGATCCATCCCAAACCTTTCATTTAAGCCCCCTTTGCCCCTGTGTCAATAGGGTTTCCTTTTGAGAGATTTAGGTTTCAGAATTGCTATTCACATTTTCAAGCTGTTATTTGATTCACTTTTAGTGAGTCCCATGGTTTCAAATTGAAAAGGCAGGCAAAATTGATCCCATTTAGGTTAAGTACAGCTAAATTGAATGTAATTGCTCTTAATTGATATTCCTGATGACTTATTCATAGTTTCCTCCTAAGCAATGATGGATTTAAAGGTCCCATGACATGCTGCTTTTTTATGCTTTTATATAGACCTTAGTGGTTCCCTAATATTGCATTTGAGATCGCTTTCCTGAAATTCAGCCTTGGTGGGGAATTGGAACCACTTTGAACCAGTCCCACAATGAGCTTTCCTTAGGATGTGCCGTTTCTGTGTCTGTAGCTTTAAATGATAATTAGGAGGAGAGAGGCTTTAATACAATATGTTTTAATGTATTTGAATATTTTCAAGGTTGATTTGATGACTGTGAAGTGCAATAAGTACAAAAGCGTAATAAATCCCCTGTAACCAAATTAACTGCTGTACGTTTAGTGGAGAAAGTGCTATGTTAAGAATTTGAAGCTTCAGATGCTGTCGGTGGAAGTGTTATCCTCGTGTTTTCACCGGTATCTCTAACGCATTTGCGCATCTTTTGCATTCTTACATATAAAACATCTAGACTGCTCGAGGTGGTTGGCTCCCTTTTTAAGTCTTGGTCCTCAGTGTTTTTTTTATAACGTTCACGATTATGTGGCTGCCACCCTAGGCCTGGTTCAGTTGGGCCTTAATAATTATAAGCCTGCTTTGTGATAGTGTAATGTAAAAAGCATAAAAAGATTTGACTTGATTTGATTTGTTACTAACATGCCTGACTCGTGCTTCTTGTTAGCTGGTGTCCTCGTCAGTGCTGTGTCATTGGCCTCCTGTGTGATGTGACTGGATTATCTGAACGCTGGGAGTCGACTCGCACTGAAAATCTTCTATCTAATTGGCAGGCAGAGCAAAATGAATGGGTTTCACGGAAATGTTGTTATGGATCATTCATGTTTGACCGATGTTTGCTCCACTGTATAGGTGATGTCGATTTAGAACGGATCAGTGCATCTGTATTAGTGAAGGTTACTGATATGGTCAGTCTTTGTGTCTAGAACAGTATCTGAGCTTTTTCTACTTTTCTCTGGTATCACTGCTCATGCTGTCAAAGCGAAGCACCTGGTTTGCTCAAACCTTCTACCTGGATTTGTGTTGCTGTAGTTTTTTGAGAGGTGGCAAATGTGGACGAGCAGGAGTAAGGTGCTGCTGTAAACTCACCCCTAACTGAATACTGAGAGAGGGGTGATCCACCACAGGAAGTCAGTTTTTCAAACTGGTAGAAAGGTCTTTGAGCAGCCCAATCAGAGGCTGGATGTTGGACATATCCTTTAATCAAGAACTACCAAGCAGTGCTGCAAGTCTGATTTGTTCCTGCAGCTGGAGATGTTTCTTTTTTGCAGTCGTCTATTAACTTGACCCTGATAATCAATCTGAAGGACCTAGACACATTTGAAAGTTGATGATAGAGACAGTAAACAAATGAACAGAGCAGTGGGATTCATGGTAGTAATGTACATGAGATCGACTAATTATTTCTAAACAGCTCTGATTCCATTTACGTTTTTGTAGCTTGATATCAGACGCTGGAATCAGTAATGCTCCCCTGCTTGACAAATAAATGAAATATTCTGTGACTAAGCTTAACAATAAAAGAACAAACCCTCTAGGGTTGTGAAATTGAGGCACCTTCAGTGCCTGCATGTGGCTGCATTGTTAAGCAGAATGCATTGTTTATTGTTTAGCTTTTCTTTAAATAATTGGAGTAATGGTTCATCTGGTAGCTTTGTAATTTGGTTTAATGTTTACCAGTGTAAATAATTCCTTTATTACCTTCAGCTTTAAGCTTCGTTTCTGGGTGTACATATCCCAAAGGCCTTAGGCGTTATAATGTACAGAAGGTTTGCAAATATTGTAATTTAAAAGCTGCTAATTGTCTTGTTTTAGATGTGTACAGAGGGGCATATGCAATTGTTTACCAATGAGTGTATTTTCAGCAGCTGTCTGATTATTCGTGTGCCCGTGTTATTGGCGGACTCTGATAGTGTAGTTTGGATTATGGCCAGGTCTGATTTAAGAAACTATCAGGGAGCTGGATTTGTAACTCTATAATAAGATTTCTCTGTGCGTTCATAGCCTTACTCTGATTTTTCTTCGATTATCTGTCTGCTCATGCCTGCAAACGTAGCCTGAAAGCGGCTAGCCGAATCAAACGTGGGTGCCAGGTCTGCTTATTCTAAGGAGCCCTTCTAGCCATGGTGTACCTTTTATGGGAGAAGGTACAATGTTCTTTTGAGTTGTCTGTGCAAGATTTTGACGGTGTACTTCCTGTCAGTGTTTCTCAACATACCTACCATGCAAAATGCAAACCAGAATATTCCTCAGTGGTAGTTTCTCCCAAATTAGACCCTAGAACAATTTGCTTTTCCCTGGAACTTTGCATTTTTTTTTTTTTAGATTTTTTCCATAGACCAGGTTGCTTGTTTCTCTTGTGGAATCTGGCAACCTTGGAATTGAATGCAGCATCATAAGCTTTGAAATGCACTAAATGCTTGAGGAAATTAAGGAAAATAATTAGCCACTTAATTATTACTTTTTGAGGTTTACGTCACCTCCTTCTGTGGCATTATTGGCTGGTTGCAAAGTGGAAATCCAATTATTACCCGAGTCATGTAAATCCAGAGCTTTTTAGGTTCTCTTATTATGCAAGTACATTTCATTACACTTGTTGGTCATTTTACTACAATCTGATTTTTTGCAGTTATTAGATTATTAAGGTGTATGTAAACACAATAATTTTGTACCCTATGGGTTAGGGGTAGGGACTTAAAATCTGACCCAAAAGGCACCCTTTCTCTGTTTAAAAAACAAAAACAAATTGGGGCTTATTTTCAATAGAAAAATAGCATTAAAATCATTAGGAAGTTAAAATGTGACAACAAAACTTTCATTGTTTATAATGCCACCTCATTTATAAAAGCTTTTTAAAGTCTGTAGGCTCTTCTTTCTTTCTAGAAGAAATATGGCTCTTCACTACAGTAAGCAACAACACTTCCAAGTACAGCCCATCCAATGTCTTCTGTTTAATCCACACTGGGTTGGGGTGCCAGCCGGTGCCCACCTGGCAACTCTCAGCCTAACACTAGGCACACTAAGGGCCACGTACACCATTTGATACCAATTAACACACATGTCTTTGGACTGTGGGAGGAAACCAGACTGAGTACCTGGAGTAAACCCATGCAGACACAGGGAGGACATGTAAACTCTACACAGAAAGGACCCAAACCACTCCACCATGGGAATTGAACCTGAGAACTTTTTGCTCTGAGGCAGCGGAGCTACCCACTGAGTCACTGTGCTGCCCCACTGCCAAGTACAACAAACAATTTTTTTCCAAGAAACCTGTTTGTGTTCATCGCTTTTTATGTGCTCTGGATAAATTCAAATCAGGAGCACACGTTCCCCTTGGCTCACCGTAGAGCTCTGATACATCTGTTTCCTTTTTTTAAGGTTCTAATAATTAGACTAGAGGACTCCCGAGGTCAAGGAGACTCTCTCCTATTGAACTTGTCCTCCTTTCTCTTTCATAAAAAGAATAAACTTGGGCTAGAGAGCTTTGTCCTTTGCTCTCCGAGTGTGTGATTGGGTTTTCTGAGTGCTGTTCAGTAGCTGGCTGGTGTGTGTCCTCCCAGGGTGCTGCTCAATCATCTGTGCTCAATTCCTCATCTCTCTGGCCACACAATAGACCATTTCCCAGCAGCCTTTGTGCTTCTTCAGACTCATCAGACACTTTAAGGTTATAAGGACCACCGTTTGTCATTATATTCCTCCCAAATAGTCGCTTGCTCCAGACTGGTCTCAGACCTTCAGCGTGCATGGAATTCAGAAGTGTGATGACAATTCATGAGAGGGGGAACGTGATGGAATTGTGGTGTCAGAGGTTAGGGATATTTTGGGGAAGCTTTCACATGTAGGATATTTTTGCATGTAGAACCTTTTAAAACATTAAAGCCTTAACTCATCGTGCTGTGTCGTCGTGCCACGTTACAATTTACTGAACATGGGGGGTGTTCAAAATGTACAAAAAAACGGTATCTCAATATTTTCTGGGATTTTATCAATAATGATAATTAGACTAAGCTTTTGCAGGGAGTCTAAAGTATTCAAAAGTTGTTTGAGGTTGTTTGTGTATTGCTTTTCTTTTCTTTTTTTCGGCTGATTCCTTTAAGCTTTGCTGATGAGTTGTAGGAATACCGTACTGATGCGGAGTAGCTTGGCCATTTTGACATTCTTCAACTCAATTTTTTGCCGCCTGAATTCCACAAGATGCTTGATGCATTCCTTCAGTGTTCTGCTTCATGCTGACATGACTACATCATGCAATTCCTGCAGCTTTTCAGTTGTTGTCGAACAAAAAGGTTTTTCTTTAAAGCTCATCTTTAAAGGCATGGATGACTTATGGGCAATATCTTTTTTTTCCTCCTTGTAATTATTAATTTATATAATAGTAATAATAAATAAGTAAATGAGGAACTGCTGAACTAAAATGAACATTGGAGTTTTAAATGCAATATTTGCTCCCTGTCCCTTTAAAATAATGCTAGAGTGCACATTGTAGAGGCATCTAGTTTTTTGTATTTTAATTATTTCAGTTCCAGTTAAGAGCAGCAAGCTGTAACACTAGAAAAATGTTTCATCTTCTTTTATTTGACCCCACCTTCACTAAATGTTCTCTCAGCATCTCTTTGGTTTTATTTACTCTGTAGTTCCAGTTTGAGCTGCAAACTGTAATGTATGGTTTTTAAATATAGGCCTTGTGAGCACAGCCATCACCTGATGTTGGTTATCAAACTGACTCTAATCTGCCATTTAATCTACCAATAGTGCAGTTTTCTTACTGAGGGACCTTAGAATTCAAACTTAATTGGTTTTAAAATTCTGATGGTATTCTGAGCTAATGGTATTTTCATAATCCTGTTTTTTTTTTCAGACCACCCTGTGGCTCAGCCATTAACATCGGTAAAACCTGTACATTTAAGTACGATTTTTTTTTGTTGTTTTGGGGTAAAAAATAATTTTGAACATATCATTCCAAATTGGTCGAATAAAGAGACGTTCAAATTCTGAGGTTTGATTTGACTGTATTAAATGAAAATATATAATATAACTTTATGGAGTATTTTGGCGATGTCACCCACATCTACTCATCATTTGTATGGAATGTGGATTATTATAGATTGATGGACTCCCCTTTAGAAATGCTTTTGCAGTCTTTTCCAACTTTAAGCATTGTTTTTTTTTTTTTTAAAGGATATAGTTTACACGAACAGATCCTTCACTAGTGGAACAGATGTTCGTGCTTTGTCCCATTAAAGGAAGAAAGACATTTTGGTGGCCCCACCAGAAACTGCTGTTTTTGTGAGGTTAAAGTTAGTGTTTGTTTTGGCATTAATTGTCAGTGGAAAGTCATAAATTTGGCAGTCTTGGATTACCAGTACTGCACGCACACACACTGATGGACAGCTGACTTGAGTATTGGTGGATAAGGTAATTATAATTAAGAATAAAGGTGATGTCTGCTGCATTTGTGTGCAGAGCTAAAATAAAAAACTTGGTATTCTTTCCTATTCCATAACGTCACCGTTACTTAGTAACTGTAGTACCGCATGCTCAGGGATGCAGCTTCATAAGTTTGTCACCCATGACGCCAGACCTTGAGGACCATTCAAGGCACCAATTTGAGAATGTAAGGTTGTACATTGACCTACAGTACTGTGCAAAAGTCTTGGGCCAGAATTACATTCGATATTTTGTTGTTTTTGCAATAATGTATTGATCAAATGTAATTATCAGTCCTTTTATGAAACCACAACAAAAAAATACAGGACATTTGTTTGGGGTATTTAATGCTGACCTCCCCTTACAGTAGCAGCATCTGGCAGCTTTATTGGGATTCAAGTTGACGGTTCTACGGTCTGACGCAACTTGAGCAGGAATGGTCCGTTTTAGAAGGGTACCAGCCAGGAAACGACTTGGACCAGGGTGAGAAGTCGAAGATATGCTAAGGCTAGCAGATATTCCAATCTGCTCAAGAAGTGCAGAGGATTTTGCAGGGATAATTTCATGTTTCATAATTTTGGGTCCAATCGTCGACAGTTAAGAGACTAACAGTTTTTACTCTATATGCACCATTTTTACATCAAAACGATCAGACGGGGCTCCTCTAACAAATCTTTCAGATAAGTGTTATGATAAATATGGTCATTATATTATTACTTAAACAACAAATGTAATGAAAATTAGATAAAATAAAGGTAGCATGTCAGCATTGTCCAACTGAGATCAGATATGTTGTTGACAGTATAGCCATTGTGATTATTCTTCTTTTTTCACCATTATACTGAGAATGTTGCTTCAAAGCCAAGTCCTGTATCGAACCATGACTTGCATACAGTTTACGCGCTTTGGTACTACTTAGGGATTGTGTTAAATCAGTCATTGCTATTATGTGCTATTCTACAAAATAGAGGTGCACGATATGGTCAACAAATGCGATGTGCGATAACATTGTTGAATATCCCGATATCGATGTAAAACACGA
>JAUZSU010027524.1:0-10527 GCA_034780255.1 Parotocinclus maculicauda | reverse complement strand
AAGCATAATACTGTAAAAAACAAGTTCTTACTAAATTCCAGTCAACGTTTGAAGAACTTATCCAGTGTGATCTGATCATCTTTAGCAGTGGCTAAGTGGTTAAATGGCTTCCTTTTACAGTAAATGGAAATGTTAGGCAAAGACCTGTAGGTGGCAGTAGAGAGTAGAGTTTTCGAGTTTCTTGGCATTTTACATACGGATACACACCCTCTTGTGACAAGACCCAGTGTCTAATCAGACCATAACTAGAATCCTATACATATCTATCTAAAACGTAACTGCACGCCGAGTTTTGCAGCAATGCAATATTTCTGTCTGGGTGATTTTTTTTGCCAGCGAGATGCACTCAATGATTCAAGTACTGATTCACTGAATGAGAGAATAGTAAAACTTTCCCATGACAAAAAGACTCACTGATTTTAAGACTGATTTACTGAATGAAAAAGGAAAAAAACAAGAAGATTCAGTCTGTTCTCTGGCTATCAGCCACTGACAGGGAAAACAGCCCCCTTAATGACTCCTCACTGATTGCTCATCCAGATTCAGAGTGTTGGCTGTAGTCCATTGGTGTAATTATGAAGCTCATTATTAGCAAAGGATCGACTCAGTGGATAAAAGTGACCCAAACTGATTCATTCACCTTAGTAACTCATTTAAAAATGAATGAAGATGTTCTTTAAAAACATGGGCTCATATTCATTTTGAGGGCTCATATAAGCTTTTTAGTCAGGTCACTTCAGCTAACTCCTATGACAGATTATAGCCAAGTTGCTAGCTTTTGCAGTTAACTAAGTGCAATTGTAAAGTTTGTTAAGAGCGAGAAAACAAACACTTGTATGTCAGAGTACTTAATTATAACACCATTTTGGAACTAAAAGAACACTTAATATTGAGCTAAGCCTATTATGTGTACATTTATCCGACCCCCTTATCCAGAGCCACTTCCAACTGATACAGCTGTGGATGTTACACTCTATGCAGTTGTGAGTTAAGGGCATGTCTGAAGGACAGTACTGGTCAGTATTCTGGTACTTCAGCTTCTGTGCCACCACAGTCCCAATTGATCTGACCACAATAGAAGTGCTTGACTGCAGAGCACTAGCAGATCCTGTTGATGTGTATATCTGCTGTTATTGGATTTCCTGATTCAGCACTAAGAACATATTAACAGTACAGAATGATAGTTTTGGATTAAAGTCATCAGCTGTTTGAACTTGACCGTGTCCCGTCCACTCTCGGTGGTTTATATAAGTTTATATAAATGGGCTTTGTAGGCTTTTAAAGATTATAATCGGCAGAACTTTTGATACTTTCATACACACTTAATGACTGTTTTTGTTCAGGCATCTTCACAACAACCTAATCCAGACTCTGGGAGAGAACTGCTTCGAGGGCCTTCGCAGTCTCGAGACGCTGTAAGTGCAGTCATTCCCTTTGTGAATGATTAAAGGCAACATGAAAAGCCATTTCCTGTTTTTGGTATCAGGCCTGTAATTTCGGTGACTGAAGGCTCAAGAGTGGCGCCAGGTTCAATAAGGCGATGGTGAATTAATAGAAAAATAACCTGACTCCATTAACTCACGGGGCTCCGGATTCGTATTAAACACCAACAATGGAGCTCTTATAACACGGTCCTGAGCGTCTCAAGGTGTACACACAGTGTGTTATCCTCAAAGAACCCCGTACCTATCATTAAAATGCTTAATAAAGGCTAGGTCTCTTTCTCCTCTGTGACCCCTGAACAGAAAACTTTGATCATTCACCGTAAACAGAGTGAGTCACTTACTGATTAGATTAAGTGAGGTTTGAGATTTCCTGCTTTCAAAATATTGTTTAATCTTTGCTGTATGTATTATAGAAGTCCTAATAGAGTTGATGTTTGAGTGTTTATCTATATGGTTAATTATCAGTGGCTTTCTGGTGAGAACTGTTCCTGGTAGTTCCTGATAGAGTCTGATAGAGATTTGAGGTCTAGTGGTGTGTTTATGGAACCCTGTTGAAGGACATTTGCTCTGACTATGGTGCAGCTCTGCCTGTGCTCAGAGAAGTCTCCATATAACACCAACACCAACACCAGGGTAAATAGGAGTAAAGCATACAAGCTTTGGTATAATAAAAACAATTTTGCTATGTTTTGTTTTTTCACAAAATACAACCTTCTGGGTTGTTGACTTATTCAGCTTGGGTTGTCCAGTGACTCCAGTCACAAATGTCATGTGACTCTAAACCAAAGGCACTCTGACTGGCACCATGTGATTAACAAAACCAATCAAGGGACAATTAACTGCGTGTTTTGATTGTAATTATATCTGAAAACCTGGTACCAGAATGGACTTTAGATCATTTTATAGCTTGGGTCGTTTTGGTACCAACCAATTACCCAATTACTTCCTCTGTGATTCCTGGAGTAATTGCACAACCCAGACAGTACATCCACCCAAAACCACATAAACCAGTGTTAAAAACCTACAAAACATAAATTTCACCACCTACAAATTTGATCGCACATATATCACAGTTTCATGTGCTGTAGCGGGCTAAATGCTAGCCCACCACCGCAGGGATACGATTGTCTGAGGAAGACAGACCAGTTAGGGGTTGGGGGACCATCCCCTGGCTCTGTGACTGGGGTCTCCAGGCACATTTATGAATGACTGGCATCCAGTCCAACACACGCTTACACCTGATTTCAGGGATAGACCTGAGAGCCTCAAAGTCTGACAAGGACAAAGATTTGACCAGCTTTGATATGTGAAATGAAACAATTACACTGGCCTATACATTTTGTACAACGTCTATGTATTTTTAGCACTTTTTTCTCATGTAATGTCATGTAGTCCTCATGCAATGTTTTATGATTTTATTGTTTAAATAATGTGTTTGCTTTTAAAACTAAAAGCTTCAGTTACGGATATCAGTTGTTCCTAATAACAAGCAAGAACAAAACATATAAGTACCCCATACAGGTAAACATTTAGTTACCCCATAATGACCCCATCATGTTCTATAATAGATGCCATTGACTGAAATGGATGTTGACTGAACATTACCATAGTCACACAGTCTTTTTATGCTGCTGTGATGTTAATATAAAGGGAGTTTTTACAAGAAATTTGCATAAAAATGAGTGGAAGCCTGGACCTTTATACACATGCTAATCAATTTTGTAATTTTTAATTACAATAATTATGACCCTGTATATGAGAAAGCCATCAAGGATAGGATGATGGACCTGATATTTTTGGTTGATAGAAGCCACAAATACATTCATAGACATAGAAGATGAGAATATACAGATAGTTACAGTACTTACAATAAGACAGGCACACACACCTATGAACATCATTGATCTATTATATGTTACAAATAAGAAATTCATTTGAAGACCAAGACTTAAAAATGTACCCAACCTCTCTGGGCAGCTTGTAAAAAAAACAAAACTATATAAGACTAAATAATTTATAATAATATTTTAATGTAGTAATAATACAATTTTAAGTACAACAGAATCAGAGAATAAATATGTGATATAATAAAACAGAGAATATATATATTTTAATACATATGTGCTTTTTCTGTTGTTTGTTGAAATCCATTGTGTTTAAGACAGATGTAGTAAATGCTAGAGCTGTAACGATCCGATATTCTGTATCGGTATTAGCCCGATATGGTTCAAAATCACTGGATAGAAAATCGGATGGGGGGAAACAACAGTTTAATCAGTTGAATTAGAAATATCTTTCCTATCACATATAAGCTTTACTTCAATTTGGACGACACGCTGTAAACAGAGATGTGTCATGTGAGCAACTCGAGTTAAACTGTTAGCTAACAGCATGGCCATCATGTCAGCTGTGTGGAATTATTCTAAGCTCAAGGATGATAAAAGTAAAACAGACAGTGCAACCTATCCAATGCCAGTGTTTCAAGAGGTGGTAGCAGTGTATCGTCTGATATCGGTATCTTCAGATATCAATATGCAGTATTAATATCAGTATCGGGCAGTAAATGCAAGAGTTCATGGAGCCGACGGGCAAACCAGTGTCTCTGATTCACTAGTTTTACTTAAATACTGTAACTAAATAAAGGCTTTCTTCCAAAGCTTAGATGAAAAGCTCACAACAATCTAATCCAAATCCAGTGATTGTGTGCATAGATGCTGTTATTGTAAGCAACTCTGGAGATGCTTTAATTCTTCAGAAAGGCAGGAGTCCCTGTGCTGCTTTACACGTTATGTAAATATCAGTTTCTCTTTCAGCTCTTAAATGTAGGTGTCAGATCAGGTGGCTTAGCTGCTTCCATGATGCTCTTGCTGAATCCATAGACAAGAATCCACTTACATGCTAAAACTCCTGTCAGCTCAAATATAAAAGTAGTGAAGAAACTTTCTATAATTTACTGTGGTGGAGAGACTTCATTAGTATTTTTGAAAATTAACAGGACAAAACTGTAGCAGTGGTAAGCAGGGATTATTACTGATTCATTCAGTGCTATGCTGCACATTTCAGTCAGTTACAGTTACCTTTGATGCTTATATATCTTTCAGCCTTTCCTTCAGAGGGGAAGTTTACATCTATTTTCTCAACTGTAGCACTAAAACTCCACATGTTCTTTTCTCTGTCAGACTTTACAGTATGCCTTAACCTTCAGACCAGAATAAAATGATTCTGAAAAATTCCCATAAATCTCAAAGAAATGCAGTTAAACTCAGTGAGAAACTCTGAGAGCAGCCATGAAGCCGTGGCTATAGCAGATTTTCGAATGTAACGTGTGACATGCTTTAAAATGTTCAGCACATGTGAAAGTCATGGTGGTCTCAGGCACACACACAACTTTCACACCTGCTTTTTAAGGGCCTGCTGAAGTGCTAAAAATGGCTTCTTTCACTTTATGAGTAACAACCCTAAGACACACACACACACACACACACACACACACACGCCAGCAAATAAGCAGATATTTACAAAATTACATGGCATAAAGTTCTTTATTGTATGCAGTTTATAACTTCCACTGCTATAATAATAATAATAATAATAATAATAATAATAATAATAACCCGATTGGCACAGAGGTCACAGGAGTCACATGCAGAGGTTGGTTATTAGGGGATCAGTCCTGGCTCTGCAACCCTTACTGATCCCTGGACTGGCATCCCATTTACAAATAAACTGAAGTAATAACAATAATAATAATAATTAAAAAAAAATAATATAATAATAATAATAGGTATCATCATAATTATAATAACAATGTGGCTTACTTATTATGATTGTTGTAGTTATTGTTATGATTATTATTATGGTGATGATGATAATGATGATGATTTATTATTATTGTTATTATTATTATTATTATTATCATTATTATTATTATTATTATTATCTTATGTTCTTTTTTTATTATGATTGCTATTTTAATTATTTTATTTTGCTTCTTTGTTATAATTATCATATGTAAATAATTAATTTGATTTGTAATTTGAAATTATAATTTATTTGTAAGTATTATTATTATTGTTGTTGTTCATAAATATTATTATTATTATTATTATTATTAGTAGTAGTAGTAGTAGTAGTATCATAATTGTTAATGTTGTTATTATTGTTACATATATCAGGCTACCTGTGAAACTGTGCCCTGGGTGGGATTCCGGTCCATTAGAGGGCCAGAAAGGGTCGGTGTTGCACCATCTGAGATGCTCAGTCCAGCTAGCCTTCCCTCCCTCATGCCAGTTGGCTACAAGGCACTATAGGGACCTAGATCACTACAGTGGTCAGCTAGAGTGTTAAGTTGCTATGCCACTTAAATGCCAATACTACTGCTAATAATAATAACAAAATTTTTTTGATGTAGCATTTTGAGCACTTAAATCTCAGCAGTTAAAACAAATTAAAGAACCTTTTTAGTTTTAGCTTTGGTCAATTATGTTAGCATAAAAATAATTTCAAATTATAGTACATTAAATAACAAGAACTGTGAATAAACTGGTTCAGTACCTTTTTAATTTACATTTAAAAACATTTAGAGAGCTTAAGATTAATCAGCTAGAAAACTATTGCAGAGTATTGGTTGATTGAAGAAAAACATCTTCCACCTGCTGAGCTGCGATTGAGCCTAGGGATTACCAGTAAAGCTGGCTCAGCTGACAGAAGTGCTTAGGAATGGCTATACTGCTTTAGGAGATCAGTAAGATATGCAGGAGCTAAACCATTGTGGGCTTTAAACATCATTAGGAGAACTTTGTAGTCATTGCGCTACTTAACATTACAGCCAGTGTAAACTCAAAAAGAGCAGATCCATATGATCTGATGGTATTTTCTGGGCAAGGATACAAATGCAGCATTTTGATCGAGCTCAAGCTGGTTTTAGGAGCAAGCAGAGAGCAGATGTTTAAGCTAGAGGTTCAGAAAAATCTTCTTATTTCAAATCATGTAGAGTTAGCTTAGCTTACATTTCACTTGCTTTGGCTTTCGGTTTTGGAAATATTAGTAATAGAAAGAAAAACATGTCAAATGAGTTGTTAGTATGGGAACTGTTTTCAAGCAATTTAATGGTTCCATCATTCTGACCTGGGATGCTTCAGGGGCTCCACATGAGATATATTTTGTGGAAATAATGTTTAAGCTATATCTTGATGGCTGCAAGACAGATACTGTAGTAAAGCTGTCAAGTACAGTGTGAGTGTAGCATGTTAAAAATGTACGAACAAAAATAAACACAAAAACAAGAACTAAAAAGAAAACCTGAACAATAATACGCATACTGGAATACTTTAGAGATGCCAGTTGACCTAAGATGTCTTTACCATGTGGTAGTACCTAGAGATAACCCACACAGACTTGAAGAGAGGAAATACAAAGTGTTTTAGGCTTTGATGTGACAAATCCATGTGGCCAAAAGTATTAGGACACAAACCTATATTCTTTATTTGACACATTTCAAGCAGTGTTGCAGTTTCTTTCTTCTTCTTCTTCTTCTTCTTCTTCTTCTTCTTATTATTATTATTATTATCATTATTGTTGTTGTTGTTGTTGTAGTAACAATGGTGATTATAATAATAATAATAATAATAAGCTAAACTATTATTTTGAACTGTAAGGGTTTTCACCTTTTACAATTGCAGAACCAAATTTTTTCTGTATTAATTTTAATAATTACAATATTATTATAAGTATTTAAATTTAAAACAATCTCAATCAATATTTTATCTACGTCATATCTAGACTATTTAATATCAAATATCTATTCTCATGTCTTCTGACACACACAGCCTTTTAGACATGAATTCCAAGCGTTAAAGGGTAAACATAAATTTAAATTAAATGTTTAACCTTAAATGTTTCAAATTCAAGCAGAATGAAGGTACATCTCTAGTTCTAGTTCTATTATTGGTTCTATTAATACATCACTAATGGTGTTGATGCAATGCACACGCAGGAGCAAATCAGGAATGTGCTGTGTACCATTACTGGCTAATTTGATCCCCACAAAGAGCTGAATACGAGCCCACATAGACACTAAGGCTCAGATTCAGTGAGTGCTTTACCATGTCTGGCCATGAGCCAGCGCCAAGCTGCCTCCGTTCACTTCAAACAGGCTGGCGGCTCTCCAGCTTCCCCTTTAAAAAAGCTCAAATCCAGAAACGATTATAGTGCTTTAAAAGCGTACATTTAACACTGAAGGATGAGAGTGATAATTACGAGATGATGAGGCTCGTTCAGGTCTGAGTGCAGCGACCAAGCTTCATGAGTCTGGAAGAACCGAGCCAAACATTCACTGATTTTACTTATTTTCCCTGCACTTCTGTGTAACAACGGAGCATTTCAGGGTGAATTGAAATAAAAACAGTGACCCATAGCTTATTGTCCATTATCATTGCCTGAATTAACAGTCATGTACCAAGTCATGGACCCATCTCTTGGACTCTCCGACACCAGGACCTCTTGGATTTTCTTGCCTGCCAGACCTGGAGACACGATGCAACTGACAGCCCTCACATTACCAGGCTGTATTCAAACTGGCTCTGGTTGCATCATGTCACCAAATTGTAGCACAGAGGATAGACCAAGAGGTTCTGCCACCTGTGCTGGGGTGTCGGGCACCAAGGAGCACATAAAAAGGACCAGAAACAGGAACAGAGAACAGGAACAGGACAGGAAAGAGAGCATAGGTCTGGTGCATGAGGGACAGAGGGAGTGCAGACTGTGTCCTGACTTGCCAGGGGCCACCCAAGGTTAGGGCTCCCTTGTGAATGTGGCTTTTTGTTATTGTGTACCTTACACTGATGCAGTTTGGTTGGCACATCCTGTTTGATCTTAAATCTTTCCTTTAAGTCCACTGGTTCTTCACAACACTCAAAACTGTGCCAGTATGTGGTTTGGCTAATTTAAATTACCTTTAGATATAACCAGTGGACTAGTGTGGAGGTGTAAGTGCCGGACCCCCCATGGACCCCCCATGGACCTTCACCAGGGTAGGAGTAGGAGGTATAACAAGGACAGGTTGAGTCTCTATAGGACTGGACCCTGCTATTTAGTGCACACTCCAGGAGGGTTCATGAAAATCCTGTAACCGTAATGGTGTACGTGAAAGAAAGGTCAAATCACTGTGAGTTAGGCTGAGGGGAACAGCTGCAGATCTTCATAAACCCAGCATGGATTTCCACCACGGAATCCATCTCCAGCTGTTTGCTTATGTTATGGAGCAGCAGGAGGGAGAGAGATAAAATTACATCACAGATTGAGTTCACTTAACTTTCTCTAATACTATAGATTCATCCAGGCATCACAGGGGGTGCCCGAGGCTTTGTCTGCTCAGAGGTCCTCTGAGTTTGTCAAAATACATGTTAAATATTGGAAACTTGGATGTTAACTTATTGGAAAAAATGCTTATTAGTAATTAATAAGCTTATGTAATTTTAGGTCAGTGTTTAGTTGTTTGGAAAAGAGAAATGGAGCCAAAGTTAAAAATAGGGTAAACAAACTATAAAATGAAGAGAAAGGGAAAGAAAAAAAGCTATAATTTATATACATGTTTTTACAAATAGACAATTAGTAGACACCCTTATCCAGCCTGACCTATAGCTAATACAATCCAACCAATTGGCAGCTTGGTAGAAGTCCTTTCTGGTCCTTGGTCCAGGATCTTAGGTGCTACCATAGTCCCGTGTATTTCTTCGTTATACTACACAAAAACTACAATAACCAGAGTTTTTGAAAGAAAAAAAGAAATCTCCTGTACTTTATACACATGCATGCACACATTACTTGCGCTCTGTTGACTCTTTTTATTTTTTCTTCTGCAGTGAGCTGAACTTTAACGCTCTGCAGGAATTTCCTGTGGCGATCCGAACGCTGAACAAACTGCAGGAACTGTAAGTAACCCTGAGTAACTCTGAGTAACATTACCCAGCATGCATGTGTTTACAGTGTCCCCTTTTCACCGGGGCCATCTGGCCTGTTAGTCTTCAGGAAACTCATTTAATGCCATGGTAAAAATCCATGTGATCTGAGAGCAGATGTGCTGGGTGTGAGATGAGGCCGTAAGTCGTTCATCTCAAGTGTCACTTTTCGGTGACAGCTGTTACCATACGACACTCGGAATGTCTTTTACACCCAGGCTGGTCTGCAGAGCTGGCGGGTGAACGGATAGCGTGTACGATCCATGTGGCACCCTGTGCTTTTTCTACAGGGACATAAGTACACTAAGGCTAGATAGATGTATAGAAGGAGGGTTAGATAGACAGACAGAGGGACGGAATCATTCAGTAATCTGGAATTATTTCAAATTATGTAACATGCAACCAGTAAAGAAGATGCACTTACATATACAATAATGGGAATCCATAATGTGTTCACTTTGACACAATAGAACATAAATATCCTTCATATATATCTCAAATATATCTGAATGACAGACTAGTACAAATGAACTTCATGGAAAAGAATTGCAGGCATGTTTTGTGTTCTGTACGAGTGTCAAGATGCAAAGAATTACTGTATTGTATAGTACTGTACTAATGATTTATTAAAATGGTTAACTTAATATTATTGTCTAAAATAAAACACTATGTGCAAAGTATCGAAACGTTTGTTTAATGTCTATGATAAGGTCAGGTCAGGGTCCATTTTGGACAACATCCTGTGTCACAAAACGTACTGCTGATGTTAATGGGCGCGCACCTGTAGCTACGTTGACGCTACCACAGACCCAGCCCCCTGGACTTAATGGAACCCTGAAATTCAGATTAGGTGGAACACAGATAAAGTAGACAGACCCAATACTGGCAATACTCCAAATGAGGGTAACACCATGGTCAGAACCTGACTCACAATTTAACTGACAGTCCACAGTGTCAGATTCACGATTCAGGCTAGTCGAGGTAGGTGCAGAATAAAATTCAGACGGTGTTTGAAGATAGCCAGAGACTCAGCTGTTTGAACATTGGGGGGAAGTTCATTCCACCACTTAGGAGCCAAAACAGAGAAGAGTCTAGATGAATGCCTTCCTTGTCCCCTGAGAGAC
>JAUZSU010027513.1:0-10527 GCA_034780255.1 Parotocinclus maculicauda | reverse complement strand
TTGGGTCTTACATTTCAGCACGTGCTTTCCTACAAGGCTTAACAATACAAAGCGCCCACACACACATACACACACACACACACACACACACACACACACACACCAACTTACATTGTAATAAATGATACAAAAAAATCTAGCTATGCTTAGTGTGGTATGGAAGAGACATTACATCAATTAAATGACAATGAACAAATTAGACCTAAGAGTGTTTGTTGGGGTAAAATATTGATGAGCTGTATCATTCCTGCACTCTGTGATGTCATGAGATAGGGAGCTGAATATCACGTAGACCTTTCTCACATTACTCACTAGCCTATGCGCGTGTGTGTGTGTGTGTGTGTGTGTGTCCCCAAGGCAGCTAATATTTCTGGGCTTTCATTCAAGAACTAATCCCCTAATGCTGCATTAATAAAGAGAGATAAAGATGTGTGAAAGGTAAGGGGACACGCTACAAACACACACACACACACATTATAACATAGGCTGCTTTCACATACCAAACTCTATGTATATATATAAAATACAGGAATCATATGTGGGTTTAGGAAGTCCAGACTATAAACTTTGTTGAGAGGTGGTCTTGGTCCAGTTCCATAATGGTGGTTCTGGGCTATTTAAAGTGGGGCGGGGCAGCTGGGGCTAGTGGCTATGTAATAGCGGTCAATGACGTTCTACCTTAGTGTGAAATGTGAATTGAGCAATGGAAAACTCACTCCTTATATGAAGGTGGGCTGAGCACTGGCCCCTGCTGCTACCCTGGTACTGGCCCCTGCTGCTCCCCTGGTACTGACCCCTGCTGCTCCCCTGGCACTGCCCCTTCTGCCCTGAGTGGTAGTGTTTTAAACCAGTTAATGTATTGATTTAACACTCTGTCGTGGATGTGAAATGATGAACAAATGATCACTAAAATTTTACCTGCATTAACATTATGTAACGTAAATGCTACCTTTGCTGCTTTCACAGCCAAGGGCCTGGGCATTATGGGAAACGTAGTGCCTGCAGACAAATTGTGTGGAGTGTCTTTAGCAACTCAGGATACGGACTTTTAATGTTTTTTCTCTTTATGACGTTATGAAGTCATAGGTCATATGTTATCTGGACAACGATCACACCGTACCCAGTGTAGGTCTTGGCGTGTGCAAGTTCGCGTGTGTGTGTGCGCGTGGGGGTGGAGGGGTATACCTTGTAAGTATGAGTACCTTGTCTTCCCTTTCGAATTAGGACCAAATGTTCTCACAGTAATAATAAAACAGTGTACCTTCCCACAGTGAGAGGAAAACCTTGCTGTTTGGGCTTGGGAGGACTGTTTGCCAGTCATCATTTCTTTAACTGCTATTGTACAGAGATAAAAAAAAAACAGCTTAAAGATTTAGGTTTATTTTACTGAGATGCTGGTGTAGGGTTAACACATTAAACCCACCGCGGGAATCATTATATTAATGGTAAATTCACAGGGAAAGCAAGAGAAACTTGTGTGTGCGCTCGAGAGAGTGAGAGAGAGAGAGAGAGTGAGAGAGAGAGAGAGTGAGAGAGAGACAGACAGACAGAGAGAGAGAGAGACAGAAAGACAGAGAGACAGATAGAGAGAAAGACAGAGAGTGAGAGAGAGACAGACAGACAGAGAGAGAGAGAGACAGAAAGACAGAGAGACAGATAGAGAGAAAGACACAGAGAGAGAGAGAGACAGAGAGAAAGACAGAGAGAGAGAGATAGAGAGAAAGACAGAGAGAGAGACAGAGAGAGAGAGACGGAAAGAGAGAGAGAGAGAGAGAGAGACAGAGAGAAAGAGCGCGCGCGCGCGAGCGAGAAGCTGCAACCTGACTTGCGCGTGCATGCGCGTAGGGAACCGGCAGGAATCCTGTGCGCTCGTTTGTGCCGTGGCGCGTTTTGTCTCCCTATGAAGCCGAGCCTCAGCAGTGCGCACAGAGCGCGCACACGAACGGATGACGGAGTAAGTGTGTGGAACGGATAGAGGGGCAGCATGGTCACCAGCTCCCAGTGAAGAAAAAGAAACAAAACATAAAACAAAAGCAGGGGGACAGGGACTCAAAGGGAGGAAGAGAAATTCAAACCGTCGCATGGGGGCCATGAGCGGCGCGGACACAGCCGCCACCAAACTGTTGAGCTTCAACCAACGGTGAGAGCGTGATAGTCGTGCTTACAATAAATACTTAGAAAGATGCTTCTTAAATTAAAAGTAAACGTGCTGTGCTCGTTCAGTTTGGGTCAGCTGTGAACGCTCGGACCTGTCACTGCACCAGACCACCAGCTCTCAACATGCTTCTGTTATAAGTCATGACCGGTAGGCTTAAGTGTTTTTATTTCGCATTCAGACTTAACCACACACCTTGACCTACGAAGTAACTTGTGCAAATGAACGTCAGGTTGTATTATGCTGTTGTTTGGGGGGGGGGTTTGGTGCAGCGTTTGCGTGGCGTCCGCCTGCATGCGTGAACAGAGACCGTGCACGGAAAATGCGTAAATTATTCATGTTAATGGTGAACTCGCGCCAGCTGCACTCACCAGAGATGAAAATACATCGCAAGTGTCTTCATCCAGTACTTTTATTAACCAAGAGCTTGTGTTTAATGAAATTTATTTGAAAAAAACAACAACGAGTCACTAGTAACTGTTTGTTGGTGTTTACGTGCGCATTGGAGACCACCAGTAGCGCACAATGCGTCTGTTTGGTGCGTGTTTCCATCTTTGCGAGGACTGAACGCACTCGCGATCACAACATGTTTAAAAAAAGGGAGGACATTTAAAACCTGAAGTTTGTGTGTTAACTGGTTTGCTCACACAAATCATCATAATATATCTCCTATATTAGTGAGAAGCTTAAAGTTTAGATAGCAGCTCCTGCTCAGCTGGCATTAAGTGCAACTGTAGTGCCACATCTCATTGTTGAGCTTAGACCTGGGCAATTCAAGCAAACCCAGATCATAACAGTCTCCAGTGATGCCAGTGGCTGAAGTAAACACTGGCTGTGTGAAGCTCTTATGCTTCCGTGCTGGTTAGGAAGCTCTGTCCATAGAGTACTTACTATGTAAGAATGAAATAGCAAGGGAGCCCTGTAAATATAAATATTAAGACAAGGAGAGAGACTACTGAGTGTGAGAATAAGAGTTTACAGATCATAAATAAAACGTGTTGCATTTATTGTGGGCCGCCAGTACGTCAGTGTGTCTGCATTCTGCTCTTAGTATGTTGGAACCAGAGGACTTTGTAGCTCCACATGGGTGCTAGAAACGTCTGTGCTTTTTTTACAGTACGCAATATTGAGCGACAATCATTGCTTGCCATCATCTTGCTTTGGTACAAAGCATAGCAACAGGGGAGACAACGCTGGGGAGGTAGAGGAACAAATACAGACTGTGCTTTGGTACTACAGACATTTAGAACATTGTATTGTATACTCACTGACCAAAAAAACTTGTCATGCAGTTGTCTGTAAATGATCACAGGTGTGTACCTGCCACAAGAGGGCGGGAAAGTGCTTGCCCTATAAAAAGGCTGCCCTATAAAAAGGCTCACAGAGGCTATTTTTCTCATAACTGAGATATATCAGCATTACATTTACCCATTTTGGCTTTAGGGAAGACGACACTGAAGAAAAAGAAGTCAGGTGTAAACACACAGTCCAATATTTAAACACAGGCCACCCAGGGACCTATTAGAGCACCTGTGAAACCATTGTGACTGTTTTTTTCTGTGCTGTGCGTTTCAGCTCTGCTTCAGAAGACCTGGGCTGTAGGAGGGGCGAGTTTAGCCGGAAGCACTATGGATCGGTGGAACTGGTGAGGATCTGTTTGTCTTCATCTGTTACTTAGCTAAGACGTTTATACAGCAGTATGTGCATTTAGTCTTGTCTCAGTTGTAGTCTCTGTTTCGTGTTATTCTGCATTTTATTCATCACACGACACTGTGCAAAAGTCTTAGGCTACTGTTAGATTTGCTTTAGAAATGGTCTAATGCAGCATAACATACATGCAAACGTTTCAACCTGGGATTGGTCGCTCCCTATTACTGTTCTCCCTTGATATTCCTTCCAGTCTTTGCATTCTTTACCGTATCTTTGCCTTTTCAACCTGTTCCCCTGGCCAAAAAGTGGTTTCTTGGCTGTCACCATTTCATAACGACTCACCAATGTAACCTACAGGAGTAGTTTTAATATTGGTACTTAATACTGCATGCATTGCCTGCATTTTAATCATTACACAGTGTGGATTAGATAATAAATCAAATCCATCCTGTAGAATTTATTCTGTGCATTAATACAGTTATTTTATACAGGAGCGCCCTGATTTCTGATGGGGATACCTTCAGATAAATCCGTCTTAAATGATATGTCTCATCAACGGAAAAGCTTAAACCTGTTTAACACACTTATGTGAACCATTGGCCAAAATCATTAACACAAATCTTATAATTTATAATAAAGCAATGCTAAAACAGAGGTATATCTGATCTAATGGTGTCTTTGGAGGTTAAGCGACTGAACTGTGGAGCACAAAGGAAATTTTGTCGGTGTTGTTTCTACACAATCAAGACAAAAGTTTGTGGACAAACCTTCTAATTAGAGCTCTGCTATTCCAGCAAATTCGTAATGCAGCGTTAAGCTTACATTTCTGCATTCTCCATGGACAAACAGTGGTCGATATGGCACGTTTTATTATGTAGAAAAAGGGGACGCTCTTTTAGATTGTGTTCCATTCCTTACAGCTGTTTTCCATGGTTAACATTCATATGCTGTTGCCCTAAAGTGTGTGTGGTTGTGTTTCTGTTGGCCTGTTATTGACATCTGGCCTTTCTTGATAGCTAAAACAAAAAGGAAGCGGTTAGCAATAGCACCCTGGGTCATTTCCTTCGCAGAGTTTACTAGGGTGTTTGAAATGGGTGGTGTTGTACCAGATAGAGCTGGGTGACAAAACCACATTGGCACTATCAAGGCATAGCAGTCAGTGATAGAAATACAATAAAAGGAACAAGCGAGAGAGAGAGTCGGGCAAAACAGACATTCAAGAAGACAAGTGAAGTGTGTATTTGTAATAACTAAGCCCCAAATCCTCCATCACTGCGTATATACATTTACTCGTTCTCGTTCTTTACTAGCTCGTTCTAGTTTTCTGTCATTCAGGCGTGAATCGGGTGTATGTAAAACAAAATTTTATTTCACTGCTTGAATGCATAAGACCTTGGGACCTAAACGGCGCATGCCTTTATTCGTTTTTAGTGCTAGAAGACACGCCGATTCCAGTTTCAGAATCTGTATTATTCTGAATTCTGTACATTTAGAATGAAAAATATAGGTAAATATTGACTTTTTTCCGAACAAGCAAACAGGGTAAACAGTAACATACAGTCATATAGTCAGAAAAAGAAGGCGCAGTTGGGATCGAATTAAACTCCTGTTTCTCTCAAAGTCTGTAAACTGGGCAGAATGTCTTTGGGTTGATCGTAGCAGTCGGAGATCTCTCAACTAGCGGTATAACACCAAAAGTAGCCTCTGAGAGCCTTTTTATAGGGCAGCACGGGTTGTGGTAAGACCCAGCGTTTAAGGAGACACCTCTAATAATTTACATTGTACTGCCAGTGATGTAACCGCATGCCGAGTTTTGCAGCGATCCAGCATTTCTACCTTTATTTTTTATGTATTTAGCATTTATGTGCTTTATTTTTTGTAAATGCGTATAAAATCCGTCCCTGCAGCTTAGTTTCTTAGTTTGTAATCAGTAGCTCACTACGTTTTAGAGGCAGCTGTTAGGACAGTAAGCAAACAGAGGTTACATTTTCACTTAGCAAACATAATTATTAATTATTACAATGGTTTCCTTTAATTAGACAATGTATTTGTGTGTGTGTTTGTGTGTGTGAGTGAGAGAGACAGAGAGAGAGAGAGAGCAGCACTTTTTTGTTACTGTGACGTCCTGGACGCCCCCGTTTGTGCGTCTGTGTGTGTTCGGTGTACATGGTAGCAAACGCAGGTACAAGCTTCCATCTGCAGCATAGGATTTCGGGAGCATAAGCAGGACCCGTGTTAGATTTGTGCTGCAGTGCATCATTCAGCTCCTTCTAAGTAACAATGCCTGTGTACAGATGAAACGGTGAAAACACGCCACCATTAGAGGCAAAGCCAAATTAACCCCCGGTCAGAAGCTGCACAAATGAGTCATCAAAAAACAGAGATGCAAATTCAGACACTTGGATGTTTTCATCCAACATCCAACACGTCTCCTGCTGTGTGGCATCCTATCGGAACTGATGCTTAAAATGAGGAGATAAAAAAAAGCATTGTCATCGCCGAAGCAGCAGCGTTCCCGTTGTGTGACAGGACTGTAATATGCATACGCAGTCTGCCTTCGGAAGCACCAGCTAATAGAAAGAGGACAGAGGATTAGGAGTGGCAAAAACAACGAGGACAAAAAGAGCCATTAAATCAAGTGTAAACTGAAGACCTACAGTGGCCTGTCTGTATGGGTTTACTCCGGGTACTCCGGTTTTCTCCTATAGTAGAAACCTAATGATTTACTCCAAATTGGCATTGACTTGAGTGCATATATTAGGGGTGGGCGATATGGCTAAAATAATATCACGATATTCTAGGGTAATTTTGTGATAACGATATATTTGGCGATATATTTCAACAATATGCCATGCCATGCAACAAAATCTATCTTATATTTTCCTCGTACTCAGCTACGTGCTCCTGCTTGAGGTGCTGAAACAGATTAGATTTGTTGTTTCGGACCTTTTGCACAGCTTACGTGTCACTGTAGTTTGTTGTCTGATATTTTGTACCAATACCACCTCCACAATACCAAAGTCGCTCCCCTTTTTTGGGACAAAACTCCACTACTGCACCGCAGAACCCACAGATCTGTCGCTCTGCCTATGAGTCATGTAATGGAAGTACTCCATACTCTGTAAATCCATTACATCATAAATATCAATATCATGATGTGGTTTTATATCGTCTAAAACAGTATAACGGTATTATGGTATATGAATATGGCACAACCCTAGTGTATTTATATATTTAAATAATTAGTCTTGAGATACCCATGTGTTTGTGTGTCACTCGATGCTGGGTGTTTTTAAAGATTATGCCAGTTTTGTTGTATTATATCACGGTAGTTTGAGGGCATGACTTTTACATAGGTTTGTATCTTATTCTACTGTCAGGAGTGCCTAGAAAAGATAAAAAATGATGACGTGCATCATGAAAGATGCGATTCTGGGAAGCTACACAACAGTCTGCAGAATCTAAACAGGTTTTATTGGGCAAACTGCAACATATTAAAAAGAGACCTTAAGTATACCTCCATTGCTTTAAACTCGTCTCTCTTCAAAGGTTTTGAAAGTTCTGGATTTGGAGCCAAACCAAAATATACCAAAATACCAAAAATATCCAGTCTAAATGCTTTATCCCAGTGCCTGTTGTGTTCCAGTACGACCGTTTTATCTGGAGTAATCCACAGAATTTCATGCTGTGCTTTGTCTGAATAAGCTCTCGGCTTTGTTAATGCCACAACATGTTGGTTTTGCAGATTAAGTATTCGCTAAAGAGCTGTGGTTCTTGCTGAGATTTTTTAACCCTGAGGTTTTAGATGACTTTTTAGCTGGTTTACCGAGAAAGGAGTCGCTTCTTCATTGTGCAGGGAAGCGAACTGTTTATCGGAACAAGACATTGTCGCTCCGTGATTAAGTGTGCAAAGACATCAGGTTAGCTAAATTGGGCAAATTATATGGAGTGCGTTATTGAAAAGGGGAGGGGGGGGCAGCGGCAAATAGAGGGCATGTGAAAAGAACGTGGAAATGAAGCATGCATGATAAAAAGAAAATCGAAACGACTTCAAACAGAGAATATTATAAAAGCTTTCTCATAACGAGCCGTGTTTTCCACCGAGCCGCTCCGTCCATTCTAGAAACACTTACAATTACAGAGAATTGCATTTTATAGCTTTTTCCATGGGTTCTGAAGTTTGTTTGTTTATTTATTTGACGTCATATTAGCCTTAGCGGCCATTCATGATAGGAGCCGCTCTGTGGTATGTGAGATGTACCTGAGATCGACCCTGGAGTTTTCTGGAATATTTGCCCATTTTTCTTACTTGTTAAGGTTGAACCACCTGCACGTCTTCATTTGAAAGCCACTGGTTTTCTGGGGGAATTTGGCTGTTCTTAGCATCATCTCTTCCAAAAAGATAAACTTTGGTCTTTTTGGTCTTTGGTCGAACTACCTTCGTGCCTCGCGATTTGGGAGACGTCCCAAATCAGCGCCTTATTGTGCTCTCTGCACGTCTGCCCCGTTTTGGTGCTTTGGCGCCTTTCGCGATCAGTTTGCGCGTTGCTCCCACTCGGGACGCAACACAACGGGGCGCCTTTTCTTCCTTTTTGGTTTCCTCTGTTCGGGAGCCTTTTGGCTCCGCTTTTTCCCCCTTTTGGTTATTTCTAAATTATTTCCTTATTATTATTATATGTCGTGGGATTCCGTCACTCCCACATCTTTGGGTCCTACCACATCTACTGTAGGTGTTTAGGATTTCAGAATTAAACAAGCTGTAATTCCCATTCTAAGAGGGCATGGTAACACAAACAATTCACCCTGGGTGGTGACACACTTTTATGAATGGATATTATGGTATCTCCACCATGTTTTTTAAAAAAGTACACTAGTAAAACTACAGTAGATCCATAGTGTACACATGGTTACCATAAGAACCACTGATAAACTCCGTCATTTGTAGAACCTGGGCTTACTGTCCAGTTGAAAATGATCCTATGCTAACTGTGTATACTATGAATCTGACATAAGTGAGAAAACAAAAATAACCACAGTGACCATTTACCGTTTTTCTTTCCACCAAAACCGCACGGTGTGGCCATGGTTTATTTTCATAAGCCTAAACTGGGTTGTCCCTTCAAACTCCCCAAAATCACTGAAGTCTGAGACTGGTCGGTCTGTGCGTGTGGCAACGATCCGACGAGCTTTACACGAAGCTGAGAGCTGAAAAAAAAAGTGCCACTCCGAGTCTCATTTGCTGTTTTGACCCCAGAGGTATTTGGTTCAGATAAGATCAAGATCAAGAACGTTTTGCCTTATAATCCAAGTCAAACCAAACTCCCAAAATGCTTCATACTGTCTGTGAAGCATGGTGGCGATGGGACTGGACAGTCTGAGCCAAAATCTCGAGGAACACCTACGGCCCTGTGCTAGACGTCCGAATAGATATGCCAAAAAATAAAAGGAAGGTGAAAGTCATAGAGTGGGCAAGTCAGAGCTCTGGCCTGAATCTGACAGACTGTGGTGGCCTAGTGGTTAAGATACTGGACCACACTATGGACCAGAAGGTCCAGGGTTCAGATCCCACCTCTGCCACAGTTGGGTCCCTAAGCAAGGCCCTTAACCCACAATTGCTTGGACACAATTGCTAAAAATGTATTAATTGTAAGTCGCTCTGGATAAGGGCCGGAGTTTCGTTTCTTACCTTTAATGTGTTACCAACTTCGAACAGTTTCATAATCAGATTATTTATAAGCAACACAGTGACGGTATACAAAAGAAAGTCAGGAATGTAACGACTTACCAGTTAGAGCAAAGCAAATAAAAGCCACTTTTAGTGCCAAGTTCATTAGGTCCATGGAACTGGAGGACAAATTGTACTATAAGCTTTCTGACTGGATAGAATATGATCAGTATTGATTGTCCTACATACTATTCGTGCTGATGAGGTTATTAATGAATCGTCCCTTGAAGGATCCTCGGTTCCACTGCGGCAGTTGCTTCCAGTTTCTCCATCCTGGCCTGAACGGAGGACTGTTTGTACTGTAATTTAATCTGGGGGCTATTCGCACTGGGTCATGTTCTTTAATGCAGCCTTATAATGTGATCCATGTTGGATCATGTGCTGTGGTGACAGAGGGGTTTCCTTATATGGTGAAGAGCCTAATCAGCTCCCATTCTCTTACTGATCTTGTCATAATGTGAAACTTTTGGCCCCCTCTGTCTGGCTGGCTCATGGCCCTGTGCAGAAAGACCCTGCTGACAAAGGGATTTTGCTGTAGCTCCTGACTAAATTTCACTTTTCACTTTTGTAGAAACTGAAAGAGTTGAGAAAGAAAATAGGTGACTCGGCCTAGTGGAACATGGAGGCCCGAAACCGTAACCCCTACTCATCATTTATACAAAGATCAATCTGGGAAAGAGACAAAAGGCACAATCTCCAAACTAACACCTTTTTTTTAAAGTAACCTCTGTGTGTCTGCAAACTTTTCTCCCTGTAACGGATGCAGTCGATTCCGGGTAATGGGACCACATCGGGACGCGATCGTTTTGGTCCTAATAACTGGCTGGTCCGATTAAACGTACATGCCCTATGTTACAAGACGGGACGTGCTATGTAACATATTAAATGTTTATTTAAACTTTATTGTACGATTTACACGTATAGAGAACGTACAAACAAGAACTACTGTTACTTACCAACTTTGTTTATTAAAAAATAAATTTGCAACCAAGTTTTT
>JAUZSU010027502.1:0-10527 GCA_034780255.1 Parotocinclus maculicauda | reverse complement strand
AATCGATTAAAATCGAAAATCTGATTTTTTGTGAAAAAATCGAAGATTTTATTTTTAGGCCATATCGCCCAGCTCTACAAACAGCAAATAAAATGATGGTTTGCAAATCTATAAAGTCTAAAAAGTCAGGACTTTATAAAATTTCATTCTATTCTAAAAATAATTTTCAGTATGGCAAAGTTTTGATAACGCATTAAGACAATTTAGATCTTTTTGGTAGAGCCTGAGACCCTGTTTTTACCAGAGCCCCTTACACACCCCTAATATCCGCTCAACGTCTATTTCCGTTTCACAGAACGTAATGCGGGCGACCGGCGTGAACCAGCGCATACCTGTATGTAAAATAACTTTTTTTGTTCCTCAGAGACCTGATGGACCGCTTGGTGGACGAGGCGGAGGGTCTGGCAGTGGACGGCTCGTCGTCCGTTTGTTCAGGTGGAGCTGGAGGAAGGATGGAGGTCACTGCGGAACAGCAGCTTGGCCTCCTCAACACCATCACAGCCAGTGACCTCACAGGTGGGTTAGCAAACGCAAAGAATTCTGTAAACATGATCTAGAGCCGCAGTGTATCTCGACTTACTCCAGTTCATCCTCAGCCGTGCTTTAATAATCTTCTCTCCTCTTGATCTGCAGCTCTGAGTAACAGCGTGGCGTCTGTGTGCAGTCAGGCAGACGTGAGCTGCTTAGACTCCTCCTACTTCCCTCCGTTGGAGACGTTCCACCGGGGAGGGCTGGCCCACGACGAAGCTAGTCTAGGCTACGGAACGAGCACCGAATCCAGCTGCCTGGGCGTGCTCGACTCGGCCCTGTACCGCTCGGACCTTGGGCAACTCGGCGTGTGCAGCAGCAAGGAGTGCGAACGGCCTTCTAAACGCCTGCGGATGGGCCTTGCCGATTCCTTCATCGGCGACACGCATCGCATCACGGGAGCCAAAATGGCCGTGTCGCTCACGGACTTCGGCAGCATAGCGAGCGGAGATGCGAACGCTTTCATGCGCTCGCGCCACCACCAACACACGGCACTGCAGTCTGACTGACCCCGCGCTCCCGGACCTCCTTCAGCATGTACAGACCCCACCCCACTTCCCAACTGACTGGACCTTAGTTGTTTTTTTTTTTTAATGATATATAGATGTACGTTTTTGGAATATGACATCAGTGATGTCTTTATTGTACAGAGCTAAAAAGAAATCTTGATTTGTCAAGAGTTGAAATAGCCATTTATTTTTCTGGTTCGAGCTGCGTTTCGAGTTTGCGCTGCAGTAGAGATTTTCTTATCCTGTAACGGCAGCCTCCGGTTTTATTGTCCCTACAACGACACGGCTAGAAGCTGCATCGACTCGCTTTTATTTTGTATCTTTTATTATCCGTACGTTTCTAAATTGGTACTGTTCAATGTTTACACAACAGCCCGTCTTGGCAGATGTAGCATTTTGTATATCAGGAGACCTTTTTTTTTTCTTCTTCAGAGATTTATTGCAGTAAAAAGAGTAAAAGAAAGAGGTTACTATGAAGAGCACTTGTAAGAATTCAAAGGTCTCGGCTGCCATAGTTTGTCTCTTGTCTTATGAACGCATGCGTTGTGTCCTACCTGCATTTTAGGAACCCCAGGTAGTGCTTTGTAGGAGGGAAATTCCTGTTCGTCTGGTTTGTTCATACGTTGTTTGTGGTCGTTGTAGTTGGTTTGGGTTTTGCTTTACAATACGTTGTGGATCTCAGTATCAGGGCTTCTGCATTGAGCTGAAGGAGTTGATTCTACCACCAGTAGTATCCCGAGTTCCAGAGCAAGCAGGCAGCTGAAACATCAAGGCCTGGTTTCCCAGACCAAGATTAAGTCCTAAACTAAAAAAAACAACAGTTTTTCAGTGTTAATCCATTAAGACTGAGCATTAGATTCTTTCTTCTCTCCATATTTCTTCTCTTTAAATCAGCATGTTCTCTTGAATGTCCACAATCAAGTAACTTGGAGATTAAGTTAAAAACATTATTTGTGTATGAAAGCCGGTCTTAAATTCAAACGTATAAAGAGAGCTATTTCTTAAACGTACAGTACTGCACAAAAGTCTTAGGCCACCATTAGATTTGTGTTTAGCAATTGCATATTATTTCTCAGTCTCTTTATTAAGACGCAAGAAAATAACTTCACAATTTTTGAACAAAAACGCTTTAATTTTCAGAACAAAATGACGTCTGAAGGCAGAAGTCTTTAGTATTTAGTGGTGTGACCTCCTCCAAAAAGTGTTTTCTTGGCTGCTACCCTTCCAACAAGAGCATTCCTGATCAAGCTTCTGCACACTGTAGAAGTGTCAACTTGGCATCCTGTTGAAGCTGCCAGATGCTGCTATTGCTCAGGTGTAAGGGGAGATCACACGAAGTACTAAATGCCACTGTAGCCAATAGGTGTTTTTGCAAATTAAATTTTTTTTTTCCTTTTTTCCCCTGCATTTTTTATAATACTGTACAGAAAATGTATGTTCTGGTTGTATTTTAATAATGATTGATGGTCATTATACCAGTGCTAAAACAATGGTATGTGTAATCTAATGGTGGCCTAAGACTTATGCACAGCACTGTGTATACTAGTATTAGGCTGTCAAACATTTTATTGTTCACTTCAATTTGACCATAAACAGTTTTTGTTTGACACAGAAATATAAAGGGACAGTATTAGTTCCAACAGAACGTTATCTTTGTTTTATTAAACACGTGTTTATGGGACATCTGCTGCCACACAGTAATGAGCAAAGCCATATTGTATCATGTAGAATCTATGGGATAGTGATAAGGCTGCCATTATGGACCAAAAACAGCCCATAAATACAAGACTAGGCTTAATCCATACCTGGGAAACCATCCCTAAGTGTACATTCTCTCTTTATAACTATATTGCTCCCAAAAAGAAAAATGAAATATCTCCTTATTTTTTGTGAGCAGTATATTTATATATTTAAAAAAAAAAAGGTGAGCAGGTTTCTTTGCTTTAACTTGATTAAACTACACCACTCAGATGAATTAGGAGATATTACATTATGGGATTTTTTATTTTGAATTAGAATTGTTTGTAAGCAGTATAGGTGGGACATCCGACAGACTCTTAACAGTATTATGACTTTTGAGAGGGATGATCGGTTATGAGGGGGTTCTGTGCTGAAGTTCCAGTTTACTCTGACGTTTTTGTTTGACGTTATAAACCCGCAGCCCTTTTGTTAGTCAATGCTTTTATTTTTTTCTCTTGGTGTTACTTCAGCTACGCTTGACCGTGTCTCTGCACCGGAGGTACTGCAGATATCAGAGGTCTTTATTTAGTTTGGTAAGCTCGTTTTAGCTCTGTAGCTGACCTGTCAGTATTTGAACCACTTTGTGTACCGCATGCGCTAAATGAACGAATGACATCACTCTGTAAAACTGTCAGCTTTTGTTTAGTGCATTCATTGTGGAAAAGTTTAGAGCGGGGATGCACAAGTCTGGGTTTGGTGGACTGGAGTCTAGCACAGTACGATTTCCTGCTCACACCTGCGTTATGGTTCCAAATTTCTATTTGGCACAAGTGCAACCTGAAGAGGGTGGAGTTAGGGGCACTGTGGAAGAAGTGGGGGAAGATCTCCCCACCTGAGCACTAATCAAATGGAATCGAAACACATTTATTGACGCACAAAAGAAAAAAGAACGTAGTCTAGTTATATCATGAACCCACTGTTTCTCTCGGCCAGACAAATAATTCTGTTTACATTTCTACATCAATATATTTAACCCGTGTCGGGGTATGATCAGTGTCCCTGCTTTATGTTTTGTAATGCTTTGCTCCAAGGCTTTGGGGGTTCCTGAGCCTGTGCCAGCAGAACATGCCCTGAATGGGAGACCCAGCCAGATAAAGCCAATCATGTCTCCATGTCCACCTGATTGAGCCAGAAGGAACCACGGGACGATGGTTGCCTGGGCCACCCAAAATGGGATTTTATTTCTTTTCAGTTCATAACCAGGTTTATTAGCTGGGAAGCAATGAAATCAAATTGTGCTGTCCTCCAGCTCGTATCATTGCTGCTCAACAGGCTGAACGTGTTCAGGAACGATCAATGCAATTGCTATGGTTCCCCTTTCCTATGGCAATAATATGTAGATATGTACAGAAGGTTTGTCATTTCTCGTTTCCATTATTTTGCAGTAAGAAATGGGACGCTTGTCTAACGCATGTCAGCTGTGGCTGTTTGCAAATGACCACTATAATGATTCCTCGAGGGAGAGATGTACAGAGATGTTTGTGGCACATTCTATACAGAATGGAAAATAGAATGTAACTCTGCCTCACGGGCAAGACTATGGGCGTCGGTCGGCGTGCGTTTGTAAATGCTTTTTTTTTTTCCTCTGTATCTTAACCGTCTTAACTGGTTTGACCTCCATCACATAAGCTGCTATTGGTAAATGTGAAAACGGCGAGGCTGACGAAAGCCTACGGTCTATTCGGATTCACTGCTGCTGTGTTTACGTCCATGGTTATCACTAGAGGAGAAAGTCTAGCGGATAGATGGGATGACGGGATTCAAACCAAGGCCTTCAGTAGAAGAAAGGACGTTCCTATTGGACGGACTTTGGTTGAAGTTTCATCCAAAAGCTTGTGCCTCTTCCCTGCAGTCTCAAATGCAAACAAACCACAGATCTGCGCTCTGGCGCTGGAGTCTGAATGTAAACGCGAATCTCCACTCAGTCCAGAAGATTTTGGCCTCAACGCATCAAAGCACAGGCTTAAAACTTTGGGATCCAGGATCCAGTGACACTTTGGGTGTTGCTACTGGTGCTTCTGTTTTTGTAATCCAGCCAGCCGTCAGCAGCGCGTGGTTATTCCTTACAGAAAAGAACTATTCCAGTTTTAAAATCTAAATATTATATAAAGTCAGTTATCAGAGTTTCTGTATCGTATTGACCTGTAGGAATTTCGAATTGAAAATTGCCTGAAAGATGTGGAACATGTTCTCAGTGATTTTTGTGTGTCTTTGTTTCATTCGTTCTATTTAAAGTCGAACGGAAAACGCGTAAGGGAAAACACAATTGTGAAAAACACCAATGTACACTATAAATGTTTATCCAGAAATATAGACAATCATAGCATTTAATGACTGAATTATTCAAACATACCGTTTATAACGTGTACATACGATTACGTTGCTTTCGTTTGCATTTGTTAGGCATTATTTTGTAATTTTTTTTGTTGTACTTTATTACTTGATATTAAATATCCAGAAATAAAGATCTGGAACCAGTTGTGAGATGGTACCACCTTCTGGTTGTCTGTCTTAGTTCTAGGGAATAGTCCAGCATATTTAAACTGAACTTTTTCTGTTAAATTCAATTCAATTTTATTTATATAGAACTTTTAACAATGGTGCACTGCCTCAAAGCAGCTTCTTAAAAGGCCAATCCCATATTGAGCAAGCCTAGGGTGACAGTGGAAAGGAAAAACTCCCTGCAAGTGGTAGGAAGAAACCTTGGGAGGACCAAGACTCAACAGGGGACCCATCATCCATGGGTGGCCTAGATGTTAATTAAATAAATACTTAAAAGTTGATTAAATTATAGCAAAATTAGGTAAATAACAATTTAAATCAATAACAAGTTGAGATGCTTGATGAGATGCTTCACTTTGAAAATTCAACTAAAGCTTTGGAATAAGGAAAATATTACAGAAAGACTTGTTTTCTAAAATTGAGCTGTCATTATTTTTCCATCAAGCTCATGTTTGGACTGGTGTCCCCATTTCAACCCTATAGAGAATATTTGGTCTCTCAATAAACACAAATGAACTGTGACACATTTGTCAATTACTCATCCTCTGTTTGAAGTCATTACCATTAAGTGGAACAACACTGGCTCTTCTTTCTGTGAAAAGCTGTCTGCATGTTTACCCTTAAGACTTTTAACATTTAAGGATATCTGTCCAAGTATTTGCTGCTGAGATCCCTGAAAGCTTAACATCGGGAAAGTTTGGGTTTGGCCCATTTTTGCCTAGATGTGTATACTAAGCCCAAACCCATTTTTACTTGTTTTATTTTGTTTTAACCTTGTGCCTGTTGGGGATTTAGCCACTGATTCTGATGCAGGGTTAAATGAAAGTAATAAACTAACTATTCTTGTTTTTGTTTATTTTATTCTTCCTTTTTTAAGAGGAGGCTCTCAAATGACAATGAGGAATGAACGCGCGTGTGTGAATGCTGTCAGCCACTGCCTTGTTACTTTTCTCTTGAAAGACTTGCATCATCTGTTTGCCACAAGACTAGTATTGCTGCCCTAGAATTTTGAGTACAGAAGACATTTAAATTTCATAACTGGTCAGTATTTGGATTAAGTAAATTCAAAAGATAAAGAGAACCAAATTTTAAAGAAAAGAGACAAAAATATTGTACGTGGATATTTATTGAGTAAAATTATCTAAAAAATTGCACTAACATCTGTTAGTGGCAAAAATATGTGAACCTCTATTATTAGCAGTATATTTGAAGGTGACATTTTAGGGATTTTTTGTTTAGTTTTTTTTTTTATCAATTGTACAGGTGTGGGAGTTGATGTGTATTATTAAAAGAATAGAGATTTATCAAAGTTTCATCTTCTCAACACATTTTTGTGGAAATGTATTATGAAACAAGCAAAGAAAATGTCTAGGAACGCCAGAAAAAGAGCCATTGATTCTCTTTTCTGCCTGGAAAAGTTTACAATACAGTCTTTAAACAGTGGTTCTCCACCAAACCACAGGCAGATAGATTATTTACGAATGGACAATATGCAAGACCGTTGATACTTTCCCCAGGAGACCAACAAAGATCACAAGTGCAAGGTGTGTAAAAGACTGCCAGATCAAAAAAATTCTAGTTAACTAAAATGCTCTCTCACTCTGGCTAATGTCATTATTTATGCTTTCACCATCAGAAAAAAACAATGAAACACTATGGTGTGCATAGAGGGGTTTCAAGAAAGCTGCTGCTTGAAAAAAAAAATTGCTAACGACCACTGCACTTGAACAAGCCAGAATAGTCCTGGAAAAATATTTTGTGGACGGATGAGACCAAAACGTTTTTGGTTAAAATGCAATGTGTTCTTCCTGGAGAAAGAAAAGCATTGCTTTCCGGGATAAGGCATAAGTTTTACAACTGTGAAATATGGTGGTGGAAGCATCATAGTTTGGATCTGTTTTACCTGGGGCAGAACAAGCTTGCAATCATCAATTGAATTGGGAATTATGAATTATATCAGTCAAAGGAAATTCAGGGCACTTGTTTGTGTATCTCAGTAAAACACAGTGAAACCACAACAAAATGGAATGGTTAAGGGTGCATAAAACTTTGGACTGGCCAAAACTCCCAAAGGTCTAAAGTTGATCCTATAGAAATGTTGACCCAAATACTGACCCAGATACTGAAATCAATAGTTCAGCTTTTTGCCACTCACAGTTATTTAAAATCGGATTGTTTTTGTACCTACTTGATTCCGGTCAAGGTTGTGGGAGAGTCGGTGGCATAGGAAGCACGGTAGGACAAAACAGGGCACCAATCCATCGTAGGACACATATAGTCCTACTCTTACAGCCACACTCACACACCAGGGGAACATTTGCACCAGTTAACCTAACATATTTCTTTGAATGTTGGGAAGAAACTGGAGTGCCAGTAGAAAACCCATGCAAACTCCAGACAGAATGGACCCAAACTGCCCTACCTGGGGACTGAACCCTGGATGTTCCTACATTTACATTTATGTTATTTAGCAGGATGCAGGATGACTTACAATTAATACAGTCTTACAATCCAAGCAATTGTGGGTTAAGGGTCTTGCTCAGGAACCCAACTGTGGCAGAGGTGGGATTTGAACCCTGGATCTTCTGGTCCATAGTCCATTACCTTAACCACTAGGCCACGTTTACAGTCCCACGTTCTCGCTGTGCTACCCACCAAGCCACTGTACCGCCATAAATAGATTTGCCATGTGTAATATTCTTTTTTGATTTAAGCTACTTGTGTGAAAATATGATGTTTTTTAGCTTGTGTTAATGCAGAAATATAGAAAATTCTGAAACACCCCTGTGGTGCGCAAACTTTGTCTGATCTTAGAAACTGCTGCCTGCTGCTATCACATGCTTCACTTTTAATATATGATTGCGTTGCCATATTGTCAATCAGTTTTGTAATCCAGTCTTAATTTTTGCAGCTTCCCTGTGCAAAATGTGTTGAACCTATCTCAGTCTCACATCCAAATAAGTCAGGTGAGGCTAATCCTGAGAATCCAGTGGCAAGTGTAACTTTAGTGCAACTCTGAATGATGGAAATGATGGTAAAGGGAAGTTATTTTTTTATTTATTAGGGTTCTGGTTGTAATAATGAATTGCTTTAAAAAAAACAATTACAGCCAGTAAGCCCAAGTCAAGTTAATAAGTCGGCAAAAATGTGTCAAATTAAAGCACATGACAAACCATCCTGACTTATGTCAAACTCAATCCTCGTCCAGCGATATGCTTCACAAAGAAGCCAATAAAAGCCTTGCTTGACTTGGCATAACTGTTCACTCCTGACTTGTGTTCCTTTTACAGGATTTAAGCATAATTTGCTCCTGCGGGAAACTGCTGAGTAAAATTAATAAAATAGAATAGTCTTGTCTCAACTCGACAGGACTATGAAATCACAGGTCTTCAGAACTACCACAAGTTTCAGTACTAACCTAATGTGAAGCAGGTTTGCCTGAAGCGTGTTTTCTTGGTAACTGAGCACTGCTTAAGATTAGCTTATTTAGTGAAAATAAAGTTGATGTGTATTATACAGGCATGTTGAATTAAGACAGGGTTATTATGTTGGCTTGCTTTCTGGAATACCCCTGAGAGTTACAGAGAGTTTAAAGACTACTCATATCTACACCTAGATTTATAGTACTGTACAAATGTGGTACAGTTTCAAATTCGTACTTATCTCATGCGATCTCTTAAATTTGCTTTTATCTTTCCCAATTTCGCCCGAGTTATTACCGGTTTATCACTGAGCGATAATCATATTATCATAGACTTAATGGTTTGTGTTTGAGAGGCACAGCACTATAATTCTCTGCAACCCCTGTGCCTTTTGCAGCCTAATAGCAGGCCTGACTTTAAGCACCCCCACCTGCATACAATGTCCAAGAAATATTTAGTATGTTGTAAAATTCATTATCTTTGCCCCTACACAAGCCGAAGAGGCTGCATTAATCCAGACCTTTATACTGAAGCATGATGCAACCCATTAATCATTCTCTGGCCTCTCCTGCTCATATTTGAAATCTTTACGAGACCCTAGTGGCTAAGTGGGTTTCTGAGCCTGCACAGTGGTCTTTCTGTCTCACATCTGAGGTGTGGAATGGTTAGTGTGGTCTGCTTCACCTTTCTCTGTGTCATAATGCTCAGCCTCCGACTGATGGATCACAGCAGAGACTTCCTGACTTTTCCCATGTTAACAGTATGTCAGCATACAGTTGTGAGCGTTTGTACAATGGAAACTGTATTTTAGGGGGATTTTATATCAGTAGACATTTCAAGGTCCTTGAAAGTTTGTTATAGCCGTAGTCTCAGGGGCAGTTAATTGTAACTTAAGCTTTTGCGACCTGTGCACTGCTTGTATGCGACTGTGGCTACGGTACTTTTTCTCTGTGAGGTGCGAGGAATGACTGTGTGGCAGTGTGAGTGTTTAATGAACTGTGGCTGAACTGACATGGTTCCTGAGTTGAAAAAGAGAGACGGTGTGATGAGGTTGATCAAGTGAAGCTAGTGACCATATGTAACACATTGTCTATGATTAGACCCACAAAATGAAACTTACTTTCTTATTTTGTCACGCCATAATACTGTCTTCCACTGATCTTCTTTACAATCTTTGTTGTCAGCTGTTTTCATCGTGTTCCCCTTCCTAAAATAGTGTCATGGCTGATAGCCTTCCAAAAAGACCATTTCTGATCACATGTATTTTGACTATAGAAGGGTTAACTTGGCATCTTCTGCAGTTGCTCCAGCATAAGGGGAGATTACACTACATACTTACCACTGTAGCCTGTTGAAGCTGTTTTTATGTTATGTATTTATATTAATGCCAGTATTTTAACGAAGAGTATATGGCAAAATGTTATAATGAACAATTTTTTATAATTATTATAACATTGGTAAAACATGCACACAGCAGAGATGCAAATTGACTAAATGCATACTAAATGTGGGAGGAAACACCCAGAGAAACCCCACTCAGAGACAAGGAGAACATGCAAACTCCACACAGATAGTATAGTTTAATAATTATAATAGTGGCCTAAGACTTTTGTACATTACTGTATATCTTTTATTGATTGTATTGAGGAAGAAATTAAACCATCATCCACTATTAAACTGTCTTAAAGGTGACATTGTATTATTAGTAAGAAAATACAGTCGATGTAATGTTATTCACTTATTTGGACCCAAATTCCGCTTAATCGGACCAAAGAACGTGTACAGTATGTAATATCCGTGAAGAAACTCTTCGTCTCTGGCATCAC